>CAUYSK010008997.1:0-54609 GCA_963575035.1 Avahi laniger
TTAGAGCCAATGTACTTCAAAGCAAATGTATTTACATGTGGGCTAATTAAAGAAATCTTTAAAGAATTCAACATTATAGATGGTACACTGAGGAAAATGTATATTTGGTTATATCTTTCTCTCTCAATGTTAAGTTGTACAGTAAACACATATTCATTTATAGAATTCTCTCAAGTTGTTATGGCAACTGGAACTTAGGGTCAGGCAGAGAATGTATTGTTACCGTTGTTCCCTAAGCCTGGAGAAATAGAGTTTTAACATTTGATATGAGCTTTGAACATCATTTAAAAAGAGGACGTTTATTCTGGTGTCCATGATTTCGTGACTAAATACTCTCTATTCTGACAAACTTTATGTACCTTAAAACTTCAGCTTCTTCCCAATCAAGCTTGCTCTGCAAAAATCATCTAATAACAAGTAAATTTATACTTAATTTGCATGAATCTAATTAATTTTGACTATTTCCAGCAAAATACATTTACTTACTATTTATTTAGGTAATCTTGGAAGGATTGATTCAAACCCTGTTTAGTGATTTTTGACATATTTCAGATTAGTTTCTACATTGATAAAATGGATCTGGTAAAATAAGGAACCACTTACAGATAGTTTTCATGCAAGAAGATTTTTATCTCCTGCAGCTGCAGGGCAAGGATGTGGTGAAAATAAGACCTAATTTCTGTCTGATAATGATGAAATGATTTTTGAAAGGCTGAGCTAACAACCAGCCCAGGAATGATCAGGAAAAGTGGTGTTTATTCTGCAAGATTGAGTACATATGCAGTAAACCAATAGGTGACATATAGAGCGCTCTCTGTACCAGATAGACTAGATGGATGTGGGACTCAAAGGGTCAATGTGACAGTAGCTTTCCCTTTCGTCATTGTCTGTGACCGTCATGTGGAAAGTCTGTTGTGTTTTCCACAACCTTGGACTCTCCTAGTTTAGAAGTCCTTCTTCTTAGAGGGTAAGATTTCCACCAGCAGACACAACAACAGTTCTACTAAATTTGGAGCTACACATTAGTGGCAGGTCACCTTAGGCTCTTCATGCCTGTGGAACAACTGATAGAGGAAGTATTGTACTGAAATAGGTCATAAAAATGACCACTCTTGAGGAGCTGGGGGTGCTGCTCCACAGTGATGACGTGGAGGTGTATGTCTGCAACCAACGGGGGCTCTTTGCGCTCTTCTTCCCGTTAATAACAATGAATGGGCAATTGCTGCAATTGAGACCAGCAAAAGCAAGGCAATCGAGGTATTAGACTTAGCAGTAATGGAGATCTTTGTCACTCATTGGGCAAGTAATCTAGAGAAGCTAAAGCTCTGGCCAACAGTGTAGGAAGTGTTAAAATAGGTTGTAATAGGTAAATAATGAATTTCAGTTATAGCCTTTATCAGTAGAGACTGTAGCTTGCTTTATTAACCTGCCTATATTAGATATTTATGCATTTGTAGCTTTCACCACTTTGACAATTCTGATATATAATACAGTAGGGCACACATGAGCAATGCAGGGGTAGACTCTATTACATACTTTTATATTGTATACATCTTATGTACTATTTCACATCCCCATCTTGGCCTCGTGGGCATTGCATCTGTGGCTAGAGCAAATGGTTCTGTACAGGCTTTGGACCACATTGCACTGACACTCATACATTTCAAGCCCATGTCTCACATCTTTTACATACTTCCTGACCTTCTGTGCATCATGGCATGAGCATCACTGCTGATAAACTTGGCATGCATTCACACACAGCCAAGAAGTGCAGAGACATTAATGGCCCCAGAGGGAACCCCACTAGTAAGACACAGGAGGTAATAGACAAATATCTTTCCCTGGCAGACAATGTGGGGAAGAATTTTACATGTTACTCGGAAGATATTACTCAGCTAAAACCTCTACTACAAGAGTGCTGACCATCCCAGCACATTTCTAAATTGTCTTTTTCACCTGATCTTAATCAGTGAACTCTCACTCCCTGGGATCTCCTTCCAAATAGACTACACAGAGGTTCTTACCATGGGCTCTGGTTCATGGAAAGCTAAGACCAGAGGTGCTACAAAATAGTGGCAATCAATCAGTTCTGATGAATGGAGCAACAATGTCCAAGTTTTTGAGCAGAAAGGAGAACTTAGTGGGGCATCATGCTTATAAGTAGATATGAATGAAGGAGCATATGCAATATTAATATTTTTTAAAAAGTCATCAGTAATAAGGAAACTCACGTTACACTTTTTGGAGGGCCAGTTCTTCATCTGTGTTAAAGAGTGGAATTGCTGGTGTTGTTGTCAATGTATACATTTAGATTAGTTCTTCATTATTGTAGAAGATATAACTTTTGTCATAGGGCTTCATAGAATTTATATTAGTATGACCATATTAAATTATTATAAAGGCAAATAATACAAATGGTTGTTTTTGTCTAGGTGGAGATTCAAATAAACTGAAGATCATGTGTCATTCGTAAGTGGGATGCAGTTATTCAGCTTAAGCTTATAGCCACATGGAATAGTAGGCAGATATTTCTGACCTATAAAATATTTTTCTTATGTTATTTTTTTAAATTTTGTATCTGTTGTTTGTTGTGGAAATTTAAAAATACTTGCAGGTTGACATATTTCTCTCTCTTTTGCTAAAAATTAATTATGCCAAAAGGAAACTGCAACCAACAATATGCCTGTGTAAAAATGTGGCCTGAAATTTGTATGTTCTTGCTTACCTAATGCTATTTTTACATTTTATATATCCCACAATTATCTGAGCTTGAACTGTTGATTGTAGAATCAGTAATAAATAGGAATTTAGATCTCCAACCAAGTCTCAACCCTCACTGTCTTTGTGTGAGTGTAAGACATGCAATATTTCTGAATCCCAGTTTAGTTTTTTGCATTGTATTCCAACACTAAGTTCTTCACAGTTTTGATGAGCATTAGAAGAGTAAATTTTAATGTCATTTTCTTACCATAAAGAAACAAGTGATATTATTTTTGTAATTACATGGGTCTAGATACTGGCTAAAATGGAAAGATATCTTTCTTGCAATCCTGAGTTCAAATCCTAAAAACAAAGTAAATATGAAATGAAAGTAAACATAAATATATAAATATAAAGTACAAAATGAAAGTAATGATACATAATTAAGCTCCACATTAATAGAAATAAATTAAATAATTTATGTAAAGTCCCTGTTATAACTCTTTGCATAATAATGATAACTATATGATAACCATATTCAGATGGTTGTTAGTTGTTGCTTTTATTGCCCCTATAGTTGATTAATTTGGCCACAATTTCACTTAGTTGTTTGCTTTTAACAGACATTTATTGATATCTGCCATGTGAATATTCATCCATCATGAATTTATAAAAATAATAAATTACTCCTCCTTCCTCTTTTTCAACCTTCCTTCTATAGTCTTTTCTTCAGTGGCACCACTTTAGTCCCTAGTTCTGATAAGAAATATTGGTTATAGTACCTTCCTATGAGGGAATGCCCGTATTTCTTACAAATTCAAAATAACGATGAAAAATCTCATCTTACATAAATTTGCACCAGAAAACATGTACATATAGAGAGAGACAAATAAAGACACTCCACATTGTCCATTTTCTATCTTTTACTTATGGAAATACTCAGTAGGTTTAGAATATTTCACCTGAGGGTTCTGGATCAGGGGTTGTTAGTAAAATGTCACAGTAACAAAGACAAATAATTCAATGGAGTTTGCAGTCTTATTAAATTGCTATCAGTTTAGAGGTATAAACTTAATTACTAGAGCAAATTAACTGCAAAAATATAACCTGTTGGCCTCGAATACTTTTTTAACTTTAATAAGGAATTAGAAGCCTCTTTTTATACACTGCTACAATTTGAGATACATTATTATCCAGTCTTTCATCAAATTCTACTTACTTTAAGTATTTTTGTTTGTTTTGTTTTTAATTCAGTTCTATTTAAACATGGGGGGATTTCTAATAAATATATTCAAGAAATTTTTTTTCGTTCAAAATAAATATATTGTTCTTCATTACTAGGTTTTAAAACTGACATGATGTTGAGTACTTAACTGCTGATTTAGTTGATTATACAAATTAAGTATTCCTTATTCAAAATGAAAATGCTTGGGACTAAAAGTGTTTCAGATTTTGGAATATTTCCATATACATAATGAGATATCTTGGGGATCTAACTCAAATCCAAACATGAAATTCATTTATGTTTTATATACCTTATATACCTTTATACACCTTATATACCTTTATACACATTATACACCTTATACACATAAGATGAAGGTAATTATATACAATATTTTTAATAATTTTGTGCATGAAGCAAAGCATGTGTACACTGAACCATCAGGAATAAAAAGTGTCGCTATTTCAGCCACCTATGTGAACAACCTGTGGTTGTTTGGAATTACCATCATTCCTGACCCTAAATTTATATGCTACCAATAAGCATTCATTTTCTTAAATTTATTCACACATAAATACTTAAAAGTAAAAAATATGACTTGCCATTAGAGCCATGAAAAAATAATGTGTTCAGGGTAACTAATCAGTGCAGTAGCATCTCCAGAATACCTGTGTTTGGCTGTTAAACAACAGCAGCAACAAACAATGAAAGACAGGCTCTCATTCTTCCACTTACAATGCTCTGTTTTGATTAAAAGGTCACTGTACACTGTGTTTTATTTTCAGGTGGGAAGTAGTTGAAAGATCAGGAAATGGATGCTCTAGGGATGAGGAGGTATTCTACTGGATGGCTTTTTAAAATGTTTCCTCCAGAGTCATTTGCCTCATTAGCAATGATATTTGTGTTAGAAGTCTGTGTTTGCTTTTTTAAATTGACATGATTTCTTTTTTTTTCTTTTCTGCTCTTTTCTTTTTCTTTTTCTTTTGTTTTTCTTTTCTTTTTTTTTTTTTTTTTTTTTGAGACAGGGTTTTGCTCTGTTGCCCAGGCTAGAGTGCAGTGGTGTCTTTCATAGATCACTGCAACCTCAAACACCTAGGCTTTAGACATCCTCCCACCTCAGCCTCAGGATAGTTGCTGGGATGACAGGCACATGTCACCACATCTGACTACCTTTTTTTTCTGTATTTTTGTAGAGAAGAGGTCTTGCTATATTACTCAGGCTGGTCTTGAACTCCTGACCTCAAGTGATCCTGCTGGCTCAGCCTTCCAAAGCTCTGGGATCATGACATGATTTCTTGAATGCACTTTGCTCTCCTCCTTCAATAAGCCCATCACATATTTTCATCATGTCATCTATAGGTATTATTTCTCTAGTGTTAACAATGCTGCCATCGTCATCACTATCATCACCATCACCTTCATGCAGAACCATTTTGCCTATTTCACCCTCAGTCCACGAATGAGCAACAGGAGCTTCAGAAATGACATTATAGCATCTATTGGATGTCGGTCACGGGGGAGGGGAGGGGAGAGGAGGGGATGGGTATATGCATACACAAAGAGTGCAATGCACACCATCCGACGGATGGACACGCTTGAAGCTCAGACTTGGGGGGGGAAGGGGGACAGGGGCAACATACGCAACCTAAACATCTGTACCCCATAATATGTTGAAATAAAAAAAAAGAAATTACTTTGTAAAATTCTTTGAAGTCTACTTCTTGCAGCTTACTGACAGACTTTGAAAGTATATGTTTTGCATATGTAAGGAGGTCGGACATAATTTTTTCTCACTTGACATACAGAATTCTCCAGAATCACCACCTTGTTCATCATCATCACTGAACATAATTTCAGGCCAGAGGTGGCTTCAAGCATTCACAACTGTGTCTAGTCACCATGTTCCAAGTGTTGGCAACAGCATATACTGCTTTCTGCTAAACTTCTTTTGAAAACCTTCCACCCTCATGCCTCTGTCCATTGCTGCTAGCATGCTGTTCAAGAAAGTGTTTTGGCCGGGCGCGGTGGCTCACGCCTGTAATCCTAGCTCTCTGGGAGGCCAAGGCGGGCAGATCCTTTGAGCTCAGGAGTTCGAGACCAGCCTGAGCAAGAGCGAGACTCCGTCTCTACCAAAAATAGAAAGAAATTAATTGGACAGCTAAAAATATATAGAAAAAATTAGCCGGGCATGGTGGCACATGTCTGTAGTCCCAGCTACTCGGGAGGCTGAGGCAGGAGGATCTCTTGAGCCCAGGAGTCTGAGGTTGCTGTGAGCTAGGCTGACGCCAGGACACTCACTCTAGCCAGGGCAGCAGAGTCAGACTCTGTCTCAAAAAAAAAAAAAAAAAAAAAAAAAAGTGTTTCTATATTTACACTTCATTGATCTAAGGATACCCTGGTCACATGTCCGAATTAATGAAGTCATGTTTGGGGGAAAGTACATGACATAAACGTTGTTTTTGATGAGAGTTTCAGCTGGAAGATGAGGAGAAAAGTTGTCCAAAAATAACAAAATCTTCCAGTCCTCATCCAGTCCTGCTGTCCTGCAGTGAGCATGAGCCAAAGCTGCAGAATATTCATGAAACCAATAAGAAAACACATTCCTGGTGATTCACGCCTTTTTGTTAGCATAATAATGGACTGGTAAGAAATCCATTCCTTGAAAACAGTGAGGATGTAAGCTTTTGTCTGTCACAGCTAGTTTACTCTTATGCATGCCTGCTGCATTAGCACATCCCAGCGCAGCTATTCTGTTCTTGGCCCACTTTATTCCTGTAGAAGCTGTCTCATCAGCTATAATCAGTGTCTTTCCGGGGCAATAATACCAAAACTATGTTATATAATCAGCATTTTAGACTTGTTCTTGCATCAGATTTTTATCAGCAATGATCCTGGAAAACTTGTCAATGAATTTTTCTACTGCTTCATGATCAGCAGGTGCTTTATAAACACAAATCTTAAAAAAAGTTAATGCCATGTCTTTTAAAAAAATCCTGCAACCAGCTGGTTGAATATTCACTGTTTCCTTCAATTTGTAGCTCATCATGATAGATCTTTGCTTATTTCATGATCAGCATATCACGAAGTGGCATGTGTTCACTGCAATGCTGACAGATCCACTCTTTCAAAACATGATCAAGCACTTCATTGTCGGCTTTATACAGCGGTTTTCTATTTTTCATTAACTTTTTTTTTATTTCAGCATATTATGGGGTACAGATGTTTAGGTTACGCATGTTGCCCTTGTCCCCCCTCCCCCCTAAATCTGAGTTTCAAATATATCCATTCTTCGGGTGGTGCGCATTACACTCTTTGTGTATGCATATACCCGTCCCCTCCTCCCTCCTCCCGGCTCCCCCCTGCTTTGTTCATCATGTTCAGTGTAGACTACCAAGAGTTTATCATTCTGCTTCTTCAGGTCATATATGGTGGTCTTTCAACACCATACTCTGAAACCTCGTGACGGATCTAGTGAAGAGTGAGGTAGATTTATCTAAGAATATATCTTAGAATGCAGTTGGAAGGATGTGGCATGCATTTGCAAGTCATCCACTCATGCAGCAGTGGAAGTGATGAACACTGATAAACCCTCTATGGACCAAGGACATTTTTTCTGGAAGCTTAAAAAAAAGGTCAAGAAAAGAACAGAGAGAAGAAGTCAGAGTACCTGTAGTTTAGAGACACAGGAAGATTAGAACCTCCACACTTTCTCCCAGATCTTCTCCCTGAGAATCATTCTCTACCATTAGCATCCAATGATAATTACACAGCAATACAAATAATATTATTTTTAATTTTAACTTAGAATTATATTTCCTTATTGTATGTCTTATCTGCTTTACCAATTTGTAATCCAGGAGGCAGAGATGGGGCAAGATTTGTGACTCGTTTCCTGTTTAGTTTTTCAAAGTGTTTCACACATTATTTTTAAGTGATTCTGGTGGCTCACTGAATGTATTTCAAATTCACATATAATTGAGCAAATTACGTTCATATAATTTAAAAGAAAACTGCTCCCAAAAGAAGGGAAAATGGGCCAAATGGAGCAGTGATATGGTATGCGATTTTAAGAGCAATGCTGGGTCAGATACTTGGACAAAATCATAAATTGTGTTTCTACCAGCAGGAAAGGGCAAAGAGCCTTCCGAGGACTGGAAACTGAAAGCATGAGCACCTGGTGCTGACAGACACAGAGACAAACAGGATGCATGGTGCCCTCTTCCTCAAGAAGTTTCATATTTAGTTATAAAATAAATGGACACCTGGGAGTGGAAAAGAACACCTCCTCTATTGAGTGTTCCATTATAAGGCACAGATTATATGTACCAGAGAATCAGCCGGGAGAGACAGAAAATTTTGACAAAATCCCTTATGAGTAATTGTCTGTGTGTGTGTATGTGTGTGTGTGTGTGTGTGTGTGTGTGTGTGTGAGTGCACGCGTGTGTGTGAATATGAACTCAGATCTGGATTACAAAAAGAACTTTGCATCCATGGTAATTTTTGATCTCTACAGCATTCTATGAGATCTTTTTTTAACCTTTTTAAAAGGATGAATGCAGTTGAAGTTCAAAGAGGAAGTCACTTGTCCAAAATTGCATATCTAATAAATTTAAAATCCGGTATCAAAATATAGATAGTGTACTCCTAAAGCAACACTTCAAAAAGTGATTTCTACCACAGTGGTTTAATAACCAACAAGCTGGCATCTGAAGTTATCTGTGTGAAATTCCTCTGCGTGGCTGTCTCCTAATAATCCGGCAGAAGAGAGTTTCGCTGAAAAGACATATGGCCAGTTGAGAAAGTTGGCTGATACAAGCAGCGTGACTGAAGTCGGCTGTAGCTTTTGTGCTTCTCTGGAGTTGCACTACAGGTGGAAGGAGAAGACTGCTGTAATTGACCCTGCGTGCTTAATAAGGGTGTAGCTTAGCTCAGAGTAGCACTAGGGTCTGTTTCGAATCTGTTTTGAAAGGACCTCCTGTCATCCACACTGCTCCTTAGCTCTGCCTTGTTGGGAAGACGATTTTGTGGAAATCTATTATTGTTTACTGTCAGTCTAGCTGCTGCTGCCAAGTTGTAGCAATCTATCACATCCAAGATGTTTCCTCACTGTCGGGAGGACCATCAGATTTTAGAACCAGAGAGCACTTTAACAATTGTCTTATCTAATTCTCTTAATTCACTGATAGAGAAAGTGAGGCCCAACCTTGTTTCCTGAGCTATCCAGGTCACACATGCCATTAAAGAAAAAGCCATGGCCGTATTCAAAAAGTATTTATGTTTAAAAGAACTTCAAAAGTAATGGAGAAAACCTTCCTTCTAAATGTAACATTTTATCTTAAGATAAAGAAAAAGACTCTGAAAAATGGCCATAAACCCTATCTCAATTCAATTTAATACATTGTATTGAATATCTACCATGTGTCAAACACTTTTTCTTATTAGTGGCAATTTCTAGTTGAAATTTACTAACCAGTGATGACAGCCTCATCCACAAACCAAGAACTGCCTTACATAAGTGATAACACAGTTAGACAAACATGGATTCCCAAAAAAAAAAACTCCACAGGATTACAGGATAAGAAATAAAAGCACATTAATCTTGAAAAATTACGCTCAATTAATATATGTTTTAATAAAAGTAAAATCATAACATAAGACACTGAAAATTTTTCTAGGCCACCGTAATGTAATACATTTGGACATCAAACCTAAATCACCGTAAAAACAGTGTAATGTACTTTACAAATAATGTTATTTCAATTTCATCTTTTATTTTAAATTTTAATGCCTTATGCACAAATCATCTGATGAACATTTTATGTGGCAAACATTGGTATAAGCAGATGATAGCACTTCAGTAAAAAAGTGATAATGGATGAAGGCAAAAGTTTCCATTCAAGTATGGAGAAAGGAAGAAAAAGAACATTATTCATATTTCATTCTGCCGACTGGGATGTGTGTCTCTAAGAAACACCAAACATACGATTAGAGTGGTGTGTTAGTTGAATGAATTTTTCATTTAAGATAATGTATGAATATTTGTACTTCCTAAGAAAAAAATAATACATCGATCATTGAAAATTATAAATAATGAAATTTGTATTATAATAAGAAAAGTAGTTTTGAAACTTTTATTCAGGGTCAGAAAGGCATTTTTGCAATAGGAATAGACAATCTGATTTAGGTAGAGGAGTTTTATTAGGCTATGATTCTTTTAATTTCTTCAGAATCCTTTGCCAATTACAATAAATGATAACTATTCATTTGTATTGGTCTAGGAATTTTTAGCTTTCCAAATCTCTTTGTAATGCATTTAAATGGCTTCTGACACATGGTAATTAGAATTGAATTTTCCACAAAGACATCTTCTCCTATACTCTTCTTTTGGAAATATAAGTACTAATTAAGATATTATGAATTTAGTATGAAAAATCCTGTAAGTATTAATATTACCTTCTTTTCACCTGCTCTTGGATATTCCTCATCTGACTAGGTGATTACAGATATGGATTTGAAGAAACGTTTTTTGTTATGAATTATTTCATGGAAGCAATGCTTTATGGTGCATCTTTATTTTTCTTATTCTTTATCTTATCTTGTACAGCTTAATTGAATTTAACTTAGGGAAATTTTTATATGTTTCATACATGCAAAGTCCAAGTATTTCTATTTTTTTCTCAAATTCATTTTTGTTCCATTTCTGAATCAAAACAACATGTAGTATTCTTCAGTAGTCCCTGGAATCTTTAAACAAAAGCATATCTTATTTTTCTCAACCTGCAAAATTTGAGGCTAACTCTAAATCTAATAAAAATCTTTATTGATGTCTATTCTCTAATAGTCCTATGCTAACAAAAATTTTGCCCCCATAATATAATATCCAGATTTCTGGATAAACATATATATATATACACACACACACACACACACACACATATATACATATATATATATATATACACATATATACATATATATATTAGTAACTTGGTAACATTACCATTTAGAATTTTGTTTAGGAACATTAAAACACTACCTTTAGCTCTTTGCTTTTTTTCCCATTATAAGTGTATTATTTCAACTATAGGAAGTTCAATTAAAATTCTAGTTCAAAATTAACTATAGAAACCATTTCAGTGTTTTAATTTTATTTATCTATTTATTTACTTACTGTGGTAAGAATACTTATCATGAAATTTATCCTCTTAATTTCTTGAGTGTACAATACAGTGTTGTTAATCATAGGCACAATGTCGTACAGCAGACCCCTAGAACCTATTTATCTTGCAGAATCAAAACTTCACAGTCATTGAACAGCAATTTTCCTTTTTACCTCTGCCCATCTCCTGGCAATGATCATTCTCCTTTCTGCTTCTTTGAATTTGACTGTTTTGGACACCTCATGTAAGGAGAATTATGCAGTGTTTGTTTTTCTAACACTGGCTTATTTCCCTGAGCATGCTATTCTTAAGGTTCATCCATGTTGTCACATGTGACAGAATTTCCTGCTCTTTTAAGACTGAATAATATTTCATTACATGCATTTATCACATTCTCCTTATGTACTCATCCACTGATGAATATTTAGGTTATTTCTTTATCTTGACTATAATAATGCTGTAATGAACATGAGAGTGCAAATATCTCTTCTGGATCTTGATTTCAGTCCTTTTGGGTAAATACTCAGAAGTGAGATTGCTAGTTATGTGGTAAATATGGTGAAATAGAACTTTTAGTTTCTTGGGGAAACTCCATAGTGCCTTCCATGGCAGATACATCATTTCATATTCCCCCCAAGAGTATACAATAGTTCCAATTTCTTCACACTCTTGCCAACACTTACATTTTTTTTAAGTAACAGCCATTCTACGGGTGTAATATGATATTTCTTATGCTTTTGATTTTCATTTCCCTGATGATTAGTGATGTTAAGCATCTTTTCATATACCTGTTGGACATTTGCATGCCTTCTTTGGAAACTTACCTTTTCAAGTCCTTTGCCAATTTTTATTTGTTTGATCAGGTTGTACTTAACTCCTTCCCAGGTATGTATATGGTTTGAAGTAAATTACTTAGGTCTAGGGGGAATCACTCAAAACCTGTTAACATTTGTATTTATTTGCAAGCAGCACCTTTCTCTCTCAGATCATGCAAATGATTTCATTCATTTACTTAACTCAGTATATAATTTCAGCTAACATTTATTGGATATTTACAATAGGCAAACATTCTGACAGACACTACGAGATTAAGGATGTATGACATGGAGGTAATAATCTAAACTATTTCTTCTTTATACATGCATAGTTTGTTGGATGGTTCAGAAGGTGATGAGTCATTAAAAGTGGACTCAATTCAATAGAATTTAGGCAATTAGCTAGCACACGCACATATACAATTTTGTTAATATGTTAGTCATAAACTTCATGAAAAATTTATGTTTTAAAAAAGTATTAATGCAATGTTTACATACATTATTATATATAATCCTTTGGGCACCCTGAAGAGATAAGCATTTCTTCTCTCTTTTAAAACTCAGGAAACTGGTTATTGAAACAATTTAAACATTTTCTCAAGAATCAAACAGCGTATAGTACAACCAGGTCTAAATTCAAAAGCTCTGAATATAAAAGGAAGAGCTTTGTTGTGTTCCATGCTACCTTTATGATTCTGCACCACAAAATCAGTGTGTGCACACAGACTCAATGAGCATCCACAAGATATTTTATAAAAAAGGAGTCTCGAAAGCTGTGTTGAGCATTTATGTAGTTACAACTTCTCTGATAGCCTGAAGGAGTTAACAAACCTTCCCAAGGTTCCTCACTTGGAAATGAGAAGGAGTATAACAACAGGAAGGCCAGGTTTTATATATGGCCACTGCTCAGGCACACATATTCAGAGGAAATGAATCATGAAGTATTCAGTTGAACAGAAAGGGAAAAAGAAAAGTTCACTAAAGCATTTATTTCTTTTGCGTACTTACTTTATTTTACTTCCACCATGACACATAATTCTTCTATTGTATTTACTATATACTTCTGATATGGCTAAATGTACTTCATTTGTTTCCTTTGTCATAATAACAACTTCCTCCTCTTGTGATGCTCTCTTTTTTTTCTTTTTTTCTTCTTAATAATTTCTCCATGTATTTGCATTCATCCAAATGCACTGAAGAGGAAAAAAAAGTTACTATTGGATGGGAAAGTAATAGACCACCAATTATGTTTGTAGCTTTGGCCTTTGCTATGTTGAAAACCAACCAAGACATTGGACTATATTTAAATGATTGATTTAGTATTTGCATTTACAGGGTACTACTCAAACACATGAATTGGAAACAGAAATGTGGCTTTCCTTCACAGAAATCATGTTAGTTTGTCCCTCATAAAAATCAGATGTTTTGTTTGTTGGAAGGGACAATATATACCAGATGTCTATATACCAAATGGCTGTATAGATATGATGACAGTTAACCTAAAAGTATTTGTGGAATATAATTAATAAGAAATTAATTAATAATAAATTGGTTGCCACAGGATGTTATTTCTGGTCCACACATAGCTTTACCGAACTTTTCTCCTAAACAGCCTATAATTTATTGTCCTCTACAAGAAGAAAACATAACTACTATTTAACATACACAGGTATATCTGGGAAGTTCCCTCAGGTGCTTTTTGCAAGAAGTCATTGATATTTAATGGAAGAACATTACCTGATTTTTTCAGCCCAGGCTATATAGATTTGCCATTAACAAGAAAGAGAAGGGTGCAAACAAATATAAAAAAGAAAAGTCATAATTATTTGGGGTAACTTTTTCAAATTAATATATAAAACACATGCATTATGATAAAATATTAAGACTGATAAAAATGAGCAAAGGATATGAGCAGAAAATTAAATGAAAGAAATACAAATAAAAATAAAGAATAGAATTTGAAACAATGAAATTATTTTCAGCTATAAAACTGGAAAATCTTTTAAAACTTGATAATTAAGTAAATTATCACTCATGTACTTATTCTGGAACTATTTACAGTGTGTTGATTACGTGCCACGTATATCCTCAGAATAGAATATTTTACAACCATTGGCAATGCTATTTTAAAGAATTCTTAGAAATAGGGAGAAATAGAGAAGAGTTGTTAACAAAATGACAATATGTAGCATTCAGTTAAATCTTCTATTTGTATTTATCTATATAAAGTGCTTCATGTACGTTTCCTTAAACCCACAAAACTGTGGATTAATATTTATTAAGTGACGTGCTCAAAGTTTCATAGGCAGAAAGTGATGAAGCAGGAATATTAACTCAGATCCGACTGACTTTAAAGTACAAATTATTAATAAAACAATATTCTTCCTTCCGTATTAAAGACATAAATAATCATGACGTGAAGCTTCATTCTTAGACTAAGAGAACACACGCGTATACACATACATACACGCACACTTCCATATGCCTAAATCTTTAAATTATGGATTATTTTTACTTTTCACTTTCTGCTTTTCTACAATAAATATGCACTGATTTTACCATCATGATTTTTTTTTTAAATCAGAGAAACTGAATGTTTTTTGAATCACAAAATAGAAAATATTGCAAGTTGGGAAGGAGATCTCTATTTTCCCTCTCTCTTTCTCATAGGGTACTCTGAATTTAAACAGTAGAGAAAAGAGAAGCCCACTCTGGCCACCTCAGGACTCAAAGAGGGTCTGTGCCCAAGCACTACACCCCCGGGCTCTCTGGGACGCAGGAATGAAAAAAGTCAACTGTGCAACAGACAATTTGAGGACTGCAGTGCCTGGCACTTGGCAAACCCACAGTAAATGTCAGGGATGCAATGAGTTGCCTTCCTTTTCTGCCTCTTACTCATATTTCATTTTCTGTTCTGCCTTAGGTACCTGTGAGTATTTAGGGCTGTACTAAAATTATTGAAATTCTTCAGTTAGAGCTGAGTAGGATAGGCAAGGAGGCAGAGCGTGGAAGCTAACATTTGCTAAGTGATCAGTAACAGTGATCACATGCCTTGTGATCAAAGAAATTCAAGTAGGTATGCTAGTACCTTTCAGAATCATCCTCCCATCTAAACATCATAAAGATGCTATGAATACAGGTGTTACGAATCACATTCTACAGCCTAGAAAAGTCAGGCTCTGAAGGTTAATGTATGGCCCAAGATGACACAGTCAGTGTTGTGACTGTGCATTCCCAGCTTGTTTTTCCTAAAATCCATGTGTTCTCCCCCGAACCACTGCCTTTTTGCCCCCTTTTGTTATGCCAGAGACGTTAATTTCTAACTTTAATATTAGTTCCTTTGTGCTCTGGTGTTAGTTGAATAAATAGAAGCTTTATGCAAAACTGATGGTTCAATACTTACTAAATAATGTCTCCATATAATAAAGATCAAAACCTCCACTCCTCCCCAAATTACTTTTCTTTATATTTAAAATGATTCTCCAAAATGTTGGATATCCAGACTCTTGCTATTCAACAAGAATCTGAGACCATGATCATCAGCTGGGTGGTTGTGAGAAATGCAGACGAAGCTGCATTTTAACCAGATCTTCTGTGATTTGTACTTATATTAAAATTCAAAGTATTTATTGATTATTATAAGTAGTGCAATTGCATTCACATATATAGTTGGCATTCATATGTGATATTGTGATGTGGGCAGATAAGAATAACAGTGATGATTATAACTAACACTTTTTGACTGCTCACCACATACCACATTCCATGATAACTATTTTTCATGCTTCATATTATAATATATAAATTATGAAGAAGTACTGCTATCTCTGTGATAGGGATGAGTAAGATGAGTCTTCAGAAAGGTCACGCCAATTCTAAGTGGCGAGGTTAAATTTTAGACCTATAACTGTCTCACTCTAGAGAGTGACATTTCAGGCTAGTATGTTCCGTTGCCTATGCCCAAGGCTTTTCCAGCCTGGCAGTTGGAAAAGACAAGTATGTGTCAAGCTGTATTTCACTGAAGATAATCAAAAGAGCTCATTTTGAGGCACAAGCTGCCATGGTATCACTCCAAAATGAGACATGAGATATGACTGAGGAGGGTAGTTTTCACAGAGGAGATTTTTCACTTCAGTGGTTCAAGAAAAGGCACCTCAGACCAACGTGGCTTGTGACCAAAGAAATGCAGTTAAGTTTCTGTAAGACCTGCTCATAAGCACATCATCTAAATTATCTCTTCCAGTAAATGTAAGTAAAGTCTGTCATGAATGGACTTGGCAGAAGCAGTAAGAAGTTAAAGAAGAAAATGAAAGACATGTCTGGGCTCCCAGGAATCCAGAATTTCTATTCAGAGCACAGCTCAAGTTGCTGCAAAGATAGCTCAATGAAGAAGGCCAATACTTCACACTCTTCAGGGAAGCATTTTACAGTCTGGGACATTTCACATACTTCGGGTGAGTGGGTGGGAAAAGCAGATTACACTGGGCCTTAAGTGGAAACACAGGCATCCAGAGTGTGCCTTTGCTCAGCAAAGCCTGGATGGGTCACGGCTTTCACAGCTGATGACAGCGTTAGCACATTAATCCATTTAAGACATTGAATTCCTCATCCTGCGCTTGATTGGAGATCACAGGCATTACATTATGGGCGCCGCTGAATAGAGAGGTGGGCACGCTCCTGGCGTATTCTGATCAAAACACACTTTTGGAACAAAAGCAGAGTACCTCTCAGAGGTGCCATCTCATATTGAAAAAGTGTCAGAGCTCTTGGCTTTTATCCCATGCTGTCAGCTGCAGCCCCCAAACACAACTGATCATAGAAGCCTCTTGATCAAGAAATCTGCAGTGGCTCAGCACTATCTAGAGAATAAAATTAGCGCCGAAACATCTCAGGGACTTAGAGGTGCATCAGCATGTCCTGTTGACTCTAAAACACTCTAAACTCTACCTACCTCTTATCATCACCTTGAGTGCCAACCAAGCAGTCCAAACCCCACTACACTCTCTTTCTCTCTCTTTTCACATGCTTCTCTGTATTTTTATTATGGAACATATTGAACAGATACTAAATTAGATGGAATTAAAAACATCTTTATGTATCCATCATTCAACTTTAACAATGGCCATTTAATAGCCAATATTATTTTACTTACACTCATCTCCTTTCCTCATGTTTTCTTTTGAATCAAATCCCAGTTATTGTGTTGCTCCATTCATTAAAAAGAATGTATCAGTGTATCTTTCTGAAAGATAAGGGATGTTTCTTTTAAAACATAACTACAAAAACATTTTGACACCTCAAAAACAGTCATTTTAATATTATCATATATTCATACAGTGTTCACATGTTTTAAAAATGGCATATGCACATGTGTGAATATATGCATACATATATGTGTGTATACACACATATATATGTATACATGCATGTATATATGCCCGCATATTGCTATAGTCTGAATGTTTGTGTCAGTCCAAAATTTATGTGTTGAAATCTAATCCCCATTGTGTTTGTATTAAGAGATGGAGCCTTTGGGAAATAACTAGATCGTGAGGGTGGAGCCCTGTGAATATAATTAGTGCCTTTATGAAAGAGGTGTGAGGGAACTTGTTTGGCTTTCTGTCATGTGGGGACACAGCAAGAAGGTGCCATCTGTGAAGCAGAGAGCGATCCCTTACCAGACACTGAATCTGCCAGTACCTTCATCTTGGACATCTCAGCCTCCAGGACTATGAACAATAAATTTCTGTTGTTTATAAATTACCCATTCTAACATATTTTGTTATAACAGCCCAAAACCAACAAAGACATAGGTATATTTGTGTGTACAGTTGACCATTGGACAACATGGGTTTGAACTGAGTCCACTTATAAACAGATTTCTATCTGCCTCTGCCACCACTGAGACAGCAAGGCCAATCCCTCCTCTTCCTTCTCCTCCTCAGCCTACTCAACATGAAGACGAGGAGGATGAAAATTTTTATGATGATTCATTTCTACATAATAAAAAGTAGGTATATTTTCTCTTTCTTGTGATTTAGTCAGGGGAGAGGGGTGATGAGATGTATACTCATTGTCTTTTCTCTAGCTAACTTTATTATAAGAATATGGTATATAATACATATAACATACAAAATATGTGTTCATTGACTGTTTATGTTATTGCTAAGGCTTCCAGTCAATAGTAGGCTGTCGGAAGTTAGTATCAAATTTTATACGTGGATATTCAACTACACAGAAGCTCAGCACCCTTAAGCCCCATATTGTTCAATGGCCAACTGTGTGTGTATACATGCACATAACTATAGATATATAGCCATACATGTAACATATAGTTTGTTTAAATTCATCTGTCTTCTTTGTTGAAGTGCCTGTTCAAATATTTTGCCTATTTTTAATTCTGTTTGTCTTCTTGTAAGTTCTAAGAGTTTTTTATATATTCTAAATAAAAATTCTTTAAGAATAAATGAATAAGTAAATAAATTTGTATCCAAATTGGAATTGATTGCTATGTTCCTTAAGTGTCTTTGAATCCATAGTGTTGCCCTTGATTTATTCTTCTGTTTCAGTGATGGTGTTATTATTATGGCTTGACCAGGAGGACCTACTTCTTCATAGCCCCCTTAACTGGTATTCCAGCTTCCATGCCTTTTCCACTACACTCTTCTCAGTTTAGCAACTTGAATTTCAGAGTATACATCTCATCACCCCTCTCCCCTGACTAAATCATCCAAAACATTCCCCTTACCTGTAGCCCCCTATTGTGGCAGTCAGAGTCCCACAGAACCATGTCCACCCGTCTCTACAGTATCATCCTCCCCTGGCTCCCTTGATCACTTGGTTCCAGCCATATTAGTGCTTTTTCTCTGACTTTAGACCATGCTGAGATCTCAGGATCACTAAGGTTTTTGCTGAAAGGCTCTCTCCTAGATGTTGGCATGGCTGCCCATTCCTTATAGTTTAGGTCACCATTCAAGTATCACTTCTCAGAAAACACTGCTCATCAAAATAGTGCCCACAAACCATCTGTGTTCCCTTTTCTTTCTATGTATCTTATTCTTACTGCAGTAGGATGAAGCTTCTTAAAGTCAATGCCTGGATCTCCTTTGTATCCTGTATGCCATGGAGCCCAGGATGAGTCTGGCATGCAGTATTGCCTCAGTAAGTGTTTGTTAAATATCTGGTTAACTAACCGCCTCTGTATAGCGAACAACGTTTGATTGTTTTTTCTATGCAACATTCCTTCCTCAACACCAACCCCATTTATTTCATTGTCACATTCTGCTTTCCTATGACAAAGTATTGTTCTGAGTGATTTGGGTGTCCCTTATCACTGCAACGCCAACACCAGCTGTGGTGAGGTGATTCAGGCTGGGCATGATGCAGCTGAGGAATGTGCATCCAAGTTATGATATTTACAAGCCCACTCTGCTATGTCCCATTGGGGTTGCTAGGCAGAAGGATCTCACCCAGGGATAGACATCTGCCATTTGACTTGCACTGTGGAACTATATGAGATGTTCATATTTGTTATGTCACTGCATTTCCATTATCCCAATTTTACAGATGAGGAAATAAAAGGATCAAGGAGCTTAAATGACTTGCACATATAGTGAAAGAGCTATGATTCAAACTTGGAGACATTTGACAAGAAAGCCATACCTCTTATCCCACGAAAATGAAAGGCAGTCACAATGCTAGTCATAGAGCAATACGAAGACTTGTCATCATCCTCCGCAACATCTGAATGCCAATTCATGAAGGTGAAAAAGTTCTTATAATTATTTAAGCCTAGAAAGTAACTCCATTGTCTCTATAAATATAAAATATATTTGGCATAGTTTTAATATATATTTGCTTTGTCTGAAGATGTTCAAAGTTTCCAAAAATCAAAGTACCAAAAGAAAATGCCATTTACGGAATTCATTAAACCAATACTAATCAAGTTACCTGTTCGCATTAGTAAGTATATTACGCAAAAATGTAGCAGAGGAGATACTTATTCTTGTTAGCAGTCTTAGAACTAAAAATTAAGTTAGAAGAGACTCATGAAACATATGAATCACAATGAATTTTAGTCATAAAAATTACTTTAAAATATTTAATGATATTAATATTATTGGCATTCTATATATATTTTAAATATTTATAGTATATTGATAATGTCTGTTGTGAAGAATATACATTGACATTAATTACTTATTTTTGGTTTGTCTCTTTATTTTCAATCTTTTCTTATTGCTGTCCCCAGCAGTCTACCCCAAAACTAGCTGCTTGCATTACTACTTTTTCAATTAATTCTCTATCTCTTATTATTTCACACAGAACATGATTTTAAAGATGGTTTTAAGTACCAACCTCTAAACTCCTTAATATGTGGTGGGAATTCAAATATATATTTTCTCTTTGATAATTCAGGAAAATAAAATGGGGTATTTTCCTAATATCCAGGAAGTCCAAGAATAAGCAATTCGGGACACTTGTACGGATGTTTGCTTCTACCATCAAGAACTGATGGCCTTTCAGTATTGCTCCTCTCCCCTCTATCATTACCACGTTTCCTCAGTTCTTGCTTCCTGACTCTTGATTGTACGAAGACTCTTGATTGTTTCTCCATGCCACAGGTCTCTGTTGAGACAGGAACAAGGAATCAAGAAAAAAGAGGTATTAGCAAAATCTCATTTATGTTTATTTGGTCAGAGCTTTCTTGTGTGGCAAGGGAATAGGATAAATTGAGCTATTCCTCTTCATAGTCCCTAAAGAAGAATCAGTAAGTGGAAAATGGGATTGGAAATAGAGATTAGGTAGCCAAACTACAGTGTCTGCCACTGCAATTAATTCACCTATATGTGTAAAAAGATCCCAATAAGAGGTAGAATTTCAGTTAGGCCTTAAACAAGGATTGTCAAAATGAAGAGCGAAGAAAGATTTTTCAGGCAGAGAGAATAAGGGGTGCAAAATCACAGAGTCAACAACTAATATATATATATATATAATATGTTTATATATATGTATATCAATCATATGATACATGTATACACATAAATAGGTCAAGTACTACTATGATTTGAATGCTTATGTCCCTCCCAAATCCATATGTTGAAATCATAACACCCATGGTGATAGTATGAGAATGGTGGGGCCACTGGGAGATGATTAGACCTAATCATCATAAGCTCTCTGCCCTCATGAATGGGATTAGTGCTCTTGTAAAAGAGATTCAGAGAGCTGGCTAGTCTTCCACCACTCAAAGACATGGAAAGATGACTGTCCTCTATGAACCAGGATGAGGGCCCTCACACCGAATCTGTCAATGCCTTGATCTTTGATTCTCCAGCCTTCATATTTGTGAAAAATAAATTTCTGTTGTTTATATGCCACCCAGTCAATGGTATTTTGTTATAACAGTACAAATGGACTAAGACAGGTACCTATGGTATACTCAGTACTGTGTCAGATTCGCAGCAGCAATTAAGAATAAATTATCACTCAGGAGATCATAATCTGATAGAAAAGATGAATGTTACATATTTTTAAAAGTTAAAAGAGTGTAACAAATGTAAACATCTAGGAAAATATGATTATTCCTAACAGGAGTACATAATAGTCATTTGGGGTGAAGGATCCTTGGACTCTTTGAAAAAGTTGCCCTTAAGAAGAGATGTGGAAGATAATAGCTATTATCCAGCAAATATGCATGTTAAGGTGAAAAGGTACTCAAGGAATAGGAAACAGCATATACAAAGGCATAGACTATGTTCAAAAATATTTAGCAGCAATTCAAGGACATTAAATCTATTCAAGGTAGATAGAACAAAAAGGATATTGGGAAGAAGGGCCTGAGATGAGACTTTGGACGAAGGGGACTAATAAGCCATGTTAAGGAATCAAAGACAGTGGAATAATTAGAACCAGCGAGCAGTCCAGTGAAGCGAGGATATTCTGGCTTTTCATGTTTTTTTCACTCTGGCCTGTAAGACTGTACGACTTGCTCCCTGCTGAATTCACTCTATACTACTCTACCTTTATTGCTGCTATGCTGGCTTTCTTTTCCTTGAACGTGTCAAGCACTAAGTGATCCCTAGGTTTCCATCATGACATAAAGTTTATTATTCTTTTTCATCCATGGTTGTAGAATCCCATGGGCTTTGAGAAAGTTTGGGTTTTTAATAGACAAAGTAAGCCTCAAGGCATTTTTACTTGCTGTTTTCTCTTCCCAGACAACTTTCTCCCTTCATCTCTGCATTGTTGGCTTCTTCTTAATATGAGGGTTTGTCTTACCCTTGGCTTTTCCTGGAAAACACAGACTCAGTCACAGACTTTCCTGCAGGTGGTTTAGCTTGGGTTGCATTATCAGAGGAGAGCGTTAGCAGAGGGTGAGTGCAAGGCAGGGAAGAAGGGAGAACTTCATTAAGCTGGTCTCTGCTGTGGGCAATTTGGGTTCCATATCCACTGAAAAGCCACATAGACTGAACCTTCAGATTGTCCAAAGGGTAGAAGAGTGGAGCATTCATCTTTTGGATGCCATCTGCCATTGGTCAAGAGTTGCCTGTGCTGTGTTAATTTTATGATCCTTCTTGGCTAGTACATCTGTGAGGGCCTAATGGTTTCCTACAGGCATTTCACACTGCAACTTCAGAGAAGCTCTGAGCAGAACATAAGAGTTGCAAAGCGTAGCTGAGGCAAAGAAGCATTGGTTTGCAGCTCTTTGGAGCTGACTGCTAAAGCTATAGCAAAAGTAGAAGGTAGACAGAGAAGATGAGAGGTGAGGCTCAAAAGATGTTCACACAAGAGCTCAGCTCAAAC
The DNA here is from genome assembly GCA_963575035.1 of Avahi laniger. NCBI lineage: Eukaryota > Metazoa > Chordata > Mammalia > Primates > Indriidae > Avahi > Avahi laniger. The sequence goes on from CAUYSK010008997.1 coordinate 22,707, forward strand.
ATCACTTCCTTGGAAAGGCTTTCTTCAACTCTCCAATCTGAAATATTGTCACCTACTCCTCTAGCCCTCAATCTCGAGTGCTGTTTATTTTTTTTTTAATTTCATAACACTTGTATATCATTTTTTGGTTTGTGTACTTATTTGTAATCTACCTACCTCCCACCAGACTATAGTTACATCTTGTCTTCTTCACAGTCACTGGCATCTGGCAGAGTGTCTGCTACACAATGAGCCCTCAATAAATAATTGAGAAGCACAGGCAGAAAATGAAGTTAGAAAATAGTTGGGACCAACTTGTAAAAGTTCATGTAAATTACATGAATTTGTTTGGGTTTATTGCTCTATGCCTTGAGAAACATTCGTGTAGGCATTTTTGTTCTCAATTCTACAGCTACAGAGTGTGGAGCTCAGAGTGTTCAGGTTTATAGGCCACAGCGACACAATCATTCAGCAGGGGTTTATTCCAGGACTTCAGCACAGACACTATTCCTAGGAGTCCAAAAGCTCCCTCTAGTCCAGGCACTGCCACTCTCCCCAGCGCTGCCTTTTAGGATGAGGTACACTTGAATCAAGAATATCAAGAATGTCTACAGGCCTAGAGCTTCAAAAGAAGTGCATTCACCCAGTTGGCAGAAGACAGGCTTTTACTTCCATTTTTCCTAGGCCGAGTAAAACACACCATGTCTCTGAGGTCAGTGTTTTCCTCCAAAAAGCTAAGGTCTTGTATTACAGCCCAATTACATTTGTGCCCGCCCACCCTCTCTGGTGCTTTTGAGGACTTTTGTTTGTAACTGCCCAATCAGGCTTCCAATGTCACTGTGGCATGCCATTTGAGCTAGGTGTACCTGTTGCAGGTCTCTATAGATGCTTTTGAATGGTTAAATAAATAAACAACAAATGCCATACAATATTTACTCACATAATTTGTTTTCAAAGATATTATATATGAAATACTTAGACAATTACTATAACAGATCTCAGAATTTTTGATCTTGTAAGCAACTGGAGATTCAGGTGTTTTTTGTTTGCTTTTGCTGTTTTTTTTTCTTTCTGTCTTTAAATGAGGCATAACATACATTAAAAAGTGCTCAGATATTAAGGGTACAGCTCAATGTATCTACTGATTATATATTTCCATATATATGTGTGTGTATATATATAAAATAAAGTTTGAATACCACTTACATGATTCCCAGATCAGTAGACAGAAGAACAATTTCAGTGCCCCTTAAATCTCCTTTGTTCATCTTCCCAGTTAATACCTCACAACACTGTGGTAATTATTATACTGACTTCTCTCAGATTAGTTTTACTTTTCTTTGCACTTTATATAAATGGAATCATAAAATATGTTTTCCTTAATGTCTCTCTTCCTTTGCTCAGTACTGAGTCTGTGAAATTTATCCATGTTGATACACATAGCAGTAGGGTTTTTTGTTTGTTTATTTGTTTCTGGCTATTATTGCGCTATGCAAACAGATCACAATTTATTCACCAATTCTCCTGTTGATAGATTCCCCCCCCATTTTTGGCTGTTATAAATACAGCTGTTTTAGACAGTCTTGTTCAAGTCTTCTGGGGGGCATATGCATTCATTGCTTTTAGGTATATATCTAAGAGTGCAGTTGCTGAGCCAGAGGGCAGATGTATGCTTAAATTTAGTAGTTACTGCCAATTTCCCAAAGTGAGTGTAACAAATTGCACTCCCTTCAGCAGTGTTTGAAAGTCCCAGGCGTTTCAAATCTTTGAGGGCAAGGGATTTGCATTATATTTCTTAGTATCATCCATCACGCATTTCATATACTTTACTTAGCAGGTGCTCACTAAATATTTGTTGAAGAACTCATCCGATCTCTCTCCCATTGTGAGAAAAATATCTGACCAAATGGTGAGTCTAGTTTTCATCCCATCCAAAGGTGCCGCAGGAGCACCACCAAGATGGCAACCTTGGGAATTGCAGTTGTCGAAGCTTGACATTTTGTTTTTCTTTATTTTAAGAATCCTAACAAATTATCATTATTTTCATGATGAATCATTTCATGAATAATTAGTCCAATCACAACCAAAAGCAGATAGGTGTCCTGCTGTGCAAGTGAGCTCTTCAACAAAAGCCCTGTGCGCTGGAGGGAGCGATTGTCTAGAGACCAGCCAATGCTCGTTGGCTACATTTCTTTACCTGGGAAGACAATAAATAGCATAATAGAACTCCAGACTCTAACTCTCTCCAAAGATCAGAAATTCAGTCCAGACTTTTCTCTAACTGACAAGGCAGTGTGTGAGCTGGGAGAAATGAAGAAAGGACATTTCAGTGAAAAATAATAAAAGTAAATGAAGTTTGAATACTGCTTATGTAACAGGGTGACCTTTGCAAGGGTTTTAAAAACTGTAAGTCTTTATTTTCTTACATATAAATTAAAGATAATATGATTTACTTTGTAGTGTTTTTGTGAAAAGAAGATGTAAAATTTTGAAGTGTAAGGTAGGCGCCCCTATACTGGCAGTGATAGCAATAATACAACATGCAAATTAATGTCATCAAGTGGATGCCCTAAAAATGCACCAGGAACAATAAGCACGTTGAAACATGACCTCATTTTATCCTTAGGAAAGGATGCAAAATAGCATGGTATGGTTGAATACTTAACTGAGTCAGATATTCTGCCAAAAAGACATAGAGTTTGGTTATGCCCTTTCCACTACGTATCTTGGTTAAATGCCTTATTTTTTCTCTCCTCTTCTTTTGAATCTATCAAATGTATTGTTCAATTAAAATCATAACTGCTAAAAAATTATATTACCTATGTGTCTAACATTTAAAGTGCATTGAATAAGATCAAAATATAAACAAACAAATATAAATGAGCAACTATTATGAGTCAATTAGCTTAATAAACAGCCCTTGTCCCCAAGGGACAAATAATTATAATATCTTCAGTGTTTCTGGAGGAAGTGACATTAAATTTGGGTTTATAGAATGAATAGATGGTCGTTAGACAAGACTGTCCATCTGTGCAAATGCTCGAAGATGAGAAGAAACACATTTTATTCTCAGAAATCTGAGAATCTCTTTTGTTAGGGAAACAAAGGATGTGGGGATAGGATGGAAGCCTCTAAAATTGAGACTGGTAAATAGATTGAGGCCAAATGGGAACTCAATTAATGTCACAAAGTAAAAAAATCCAAGTCCTAGGACTATAATCCACCTTTCTTGGGTGGCTCATTTCCTTTGGAAGACCTATCTCAGCACATTGCCTGGTCTTCAGATGATAAAATATGAATTGGCCTTGATCATTACTCATCAGAGTGTTTGGGGGCGGGCCCCACCTGATTTGTGTGGGGACGAAATTGGTGCAGTGTTTAGACAGTATGGCTTTAATTCTCTGCACACACTTAGCATGGGAGATTGCTCCCTCTGACATTATTATGAGCCATGAAGTTCTCAGATTTTACTGCTTCAAGTGAATCAAGCCATTTTCTAAAATGAATTATGGATCATAAACCCTTGGGGTGGCTATAGTGTTGCATTTTTGTGAAATCCATATTCGGGGTGGACATTTATTGAGCACATAACTATTATGAAGTGTTAGCTACAAAGTAAGTTTGGCTCCTGGTTGACTCAGCAGCAAAGGAGTTTAACTTGTTCATTTCTGAGTGTTGGATTCCAATCTTCTCCTCTAAAACTTCATATAAGTAGGGGTTGGGGTTTTAGTCTCTACTCCAGGACATGTCAAGGATCAGAGTAAGGCCCCTTTGAAGGTCTTTTTATAATATCTGGGCTGAAAAACACTCAGCAGATGTTCAATAAGATAGGTTTTGGAAGATAAAATTTATGATCTAAAAAGAGGGACTTCAGTCTCACTAACCTCCTCCACCTAACACCATCTTCCTTCTATCCTCCTTGCCTGCAAAGTGATAGGGAGAGAGAGGAAAGAAAGAGAGAGAGAGAGAGATTCAGACACAGAGAGAAAATACAGAATGAGAGAGACTGAGAGAGAGAGAAAGTGAGAGACAGATTAACAGAGAGAGAGACAGAGAGAGACAGAGAGAGACAGGGAGCAAGACACAAGGAGGGAGAGAGAGGGAGAGAGAAGAGGAACAGGACCCGGTCATCAGTTCTTACATCAGTGTTCCCTCCACTCACTTGGCAGGTAATACAAAAGCAGCCCTAATCTGCTCAACTTCAGGTTCCCAGTTGCATCTCCTGCCATTCTCGCCAGTTGCACAAACAGCTGACCTTCAGCTACACTTGTGCCTTTATCTTCCCACATATGCTGCCATGGTTTTGTTTCTTTGTTTATGTATCTAAAACTTCATCTTCTGTTGTTCTCATGTGGATGGACTTTGCTTTATCTTTGTGCATCTTAAACCTACATCCATATATCGAGTCTTCTGGGGGCAGTTTTCCTCCTGTCAGAATAAATCCTTCTCCCCTGTGTTCTTACAGCATTGAGTTTATGTTCCATTTAAATTATATATATATATCCCCATCCAACAAGGGTCAGTGTTTGTTTTTTACCTATCTCCCCCATAGTTTATAAGCTCTCTGAAAGCAGAGGTCATGTCCTTTCAGACTACTGGCTGGGTCACGAGTACCAGGCATTGCACTGAGCATGAGGGACCAGAACACAACGGGTGCTGTGCAAGGCACTCACATGGAAGCCTGGGTCAGAGATGCTAAAATCCAATGTGACTGGAGCAAAGCTGAGGGAAGTTGTAGGTGTGAGGGGAACCCAACGGCTGTCTTGCTACAGATTGAATCAGGGAGAGCTGCTCCACACAAATATTATTTCAGATGAGATTGGGGAAATAAGATGGATACAGCAGACAAAGAATAGAAGAAAGATAATATGCATAGAGAGAAATTCATGTACCAGGCTCCAGATAAAACAGAGCATCAAGTTTTTGGGAAACTTCAAAAACTCAAGATAACTGGAACAAAGAATAACTTTTTGATCTATAGTTATTCCATCTTTGCAGGGGGAGGAGGGAGAGAGGAGGTTAACACATACTATGTGCTTACTAGGTATCTACCGTGTGCCAGAGGCTTCATACTTTTAAGTCTTGTTCAATTCATATAATCCTTTAAGGCAGATGTTATCCCTATTTAACATGTGAAGACACAGAAGCTTTGAGAGCTGTCCACAGGTACTCAGATTTCAAGAAGCCGGTGTGGTCTCCGTCTGTGTCCGTAACTCTTGCTGCATATCATCTGCTTTTCCAGGTAGTCACTGATCACAACAACATCCTGTTAGCATGCAGGCTTGAGCTTTCCGTCATACTCTGCTATTCCCAACACTACTCAGTTACTCATAAGCATACTGTGGACTAGAACTTGAGTTCACTAATCAAAGGAAATCAGCTTCCTAGAATTACAAAACCTAACCTTCCTTCTACATGAGACATAAAGGAAAATACAAAGGAAAATATCTAACTTTGATTTGAATGAAGTTTTTGCTGGAATCTGATGCATTTTGAATCAGTCATTTTCTGCCAAAAGAGTCCTATAGAGTAGAAAAAAATGACAAAAATGTAGCGTGGAACACTTTGATGGGAGTCAAGAAGTAGCTACTTCTCTGAATTCAAGTTCTTTATTGGTTAAATACGGATATTAATGCCTACTTCATAATTGTGAAAACTATGTATGCCAAGACATGTTGAACTCCCAGCATATCCTATAGATGCAAAACTCATAAACTATATATTACAATGATCTAATTGTTAAGATGAATATCCAGAATTTTTATCAAAACTGGAGACTTGCCAATTCCTAGAGCATTTTCAAAAATTAAGATTCTGATAAAACTATATTCCTTATAAATGTCATGACTACTCTTAAAATATCTCATCCTTCTTCTTGCTATGTTTGTTATACTCCAGAGGAGCCCAGAGGGTTTTCTGTTCCTCTCATAATTTTATGAAATCATTGAAACCAAGACTTAAAAGTGACATGAGAGACCATATAATCTAAGTTCATTTTTCTGTAATTGAGAAAATCCAGTCCTTGTAGTGTGTCTTTCTTTGAAGTTTTGACATCTCATTTGTAACACTTTCCCTTCACACCTAGATCACTGTACTAACAGTAATCTCTCAAATTATGAAAACTGCCAAGCTCTTTGCAATCTCAGTGCCTTTGGATGTCGTTTCCATATTTTCATTACTAAGCTCCACAATCTCCTCTCCCCACTTCAGTATAATCAACGGGTCTTTACAAGAGGGAGTCCAGAGTGTCACTGTCAGGGACGGAGATGTGATGACGGCAGCAGAGGTCAGAGAGGGAGAGATTTGAAGATGCTCCACTGCTGCCTTTGAAGATGGTGGAAGGCACCATGGACCACGGATTGCAATCAGCCTTCAGGAGCTGGAAAGACAACAAAACACATTCTCCTCCGGAGCTTCTAGAAGGAGTGCATCCCTGACTACCCACTTTATATATGTGACCTTCAGAATTGCCAGATGAAAAATTTGTGTTGTTTTAAGCACTGGATTTAGGACACATATTTTAAAGCAGCAGTAGGAAATTAATACATACTTGAAATAAAGTCCAACACCCAAGCCAGAAAGTCCTTCCTGCAATCCTATAGAGGTATTTTCTCACCCCTACTCCCACTTTATCTGCTCTTTCATGATCCTTTGGCACAATGTGTAATTATTCTGATCATGGATGTCTTTACTTACAATTAATGTCATTCCTTTAAATAGAATGGAAGTTTCAAGAAACAAAGGGCCATATTTTCTTTTTCACATTTATATTTCCGGTGCTCAAAGAGATCAAGCACTGGAAATATATGAATAAATAAAAAATTTGAACATCAAAAAAGCAGATATTTAATAAATATTCAGTGAAAAAGCAAAGGTTAGGATCTTTGGATTTTCTAATTCCAGGTTTACAATTTTTTTGCATCCCTTATGCCACAAATCTCTGTGGTCCATCCAGTAAAACTCTTCACATTCCTTGATGACAGCTGTACTTTCATGACTCACTATATTCTTTTATGCTGACCTCTCTGTATGTGTTGACTTCATTTTTTGTGCAAATTATTTGTAATGGAAAGACCATGGGCTTGGGAGCCTGGGATATAAACTCAATTGTAATAATTCTAGATTCCCTCTAGTAAGTGTTCTCTATGAGTCTATTTGCTTTTATACTAAAAACAAAACAAAAACAACATTAAACAAAATATGACTTTTCAAATTGTTATGAAGATTAAATAAAATATTATTATTAAAAATCGTCATGTCTGACACAGCCACTGTTTTTTATAAATTGCAATCTTCTAAAAAATTCAGATCAGAGATTACTTTTTGCTTATAGCAAGGTAACTTTTCAGTTACCTTTTTCTGTATGCTTTTATTCAACATATGGAATTAGCTATAATCTGTAGAAAATATAGGACTTGAAGTCAGTAGATACATGTTCAAATTCTCTTGCTAGCTGTGGTTTCTTTGGCTATAATTCAAGCACTTGAACTTCTATTTCTTTACCTGTAAAGCTAAGATGATAACAGCTAAATCAAAGAATTGTTACAAAAATAAGCAAGTTGTTCAGTGTCAAAGTAATTAGTACCTACAGCGTCTTTGAGATGTTTCACATTTGTTTACTGTGTTGACAGATAAACTTCTTTATCCCAATTTATTTAGGTATAAGTGACCTAAAAAATTATATATATTTAAGGTGTACAGCATGATGTTTTGATACATGTATATATTGTGAAATGATTACCACTGTCTAATTAGCATATCCATCACTTCATAGTTATCTTTTTGTGTGTTCGTGTGTGTGTGGTGAGAACATTTAATATCTATTCTCCTAGCAAATTTCAAGTATACAATGCATTATTAACTATAGACACCAGGCTGTACATTAGATCTCCAGAACATATTCATTTTGCATAACTGAAACTTTGTACCTTTTGATCAACATCTGTTTCCCCCACACCCTAGACCCTGGAAACCACTAATCTACTCTTGTCTGTGATTTCAACTTTTTTAGATTCCACATGTAAGTAAAATTATGCACCATTTGTCTTTCTGAGCCTGGCTTAGCATAGTGTCTTCCAGGTTCATCCTTATTGTGACAAATGAAAGAATTTCCTTCTTATAAATGTTGAATAGTATTCCATTATATACAGTTGTCCTTTGGTATCCATGAGGAATTTATTCCAGGACCTCTCATGGATACCAAAATTCATGGATGCTCAAGTCTCTGATATAAATTATTGCAGCATTTGCATATAACCTATGCAAAACCCCCTGTGTGTTTTAATAAGATAGAAGATTACTTATAATACCTAGTACAATGTAAATGCTATGTAAATTGTTGTTATTCAGGTTGAATATCCCTTATTTGAAATGCTTGAGACCAGAAGTGTTTCAAATTTCAGACGTTTCACATTTTGCAATATTTGCATTATACTTACCACTTGAACATCCCTAATCCAAAAATCTAAAATCTAAAATGCTCAATAAACATTGTCTTTGAGCATCAGGTCAGCACTCAAAAAAGTTTTGGATATTGGGGCATTTTCAATTTTGAATTTTTAGATTAAAGATGCTCTATTTATACCATATTATTTTGTATATAATTATATGGAAAAATGTTTGTGCATGTTCAGTACAGACTCAATTTTTTAAAATAGTTTGATCCATGATTGGTTGAATCTACAGCTGTAGAACCCACAGGTACAAGGCTTACTGTGTATATTTTTCTTAATATACTGTGTACATTTTCTTAATCCATTCATCTGCAGATGAACACTTACATTGATTCTATATATTTCCTATTACAAAGAATCAATGTCATTGCAAAGACTCAATCAGGGGACAAATATATAAAGCCAAAAGTCAAAGTTATACTTCCCTTGTGCCCTGTGTTTCTCAGGGTGTAACCATGGCAAAAAATATAAAATGAGGTTCCAATATTCACTATCAATCTTTTTTATCCTATCATATCCCATTCTTGAGTGATTTGGGGGGAAATATAATTAAAAACAAAATTTCCTCCCAATCCAGAAAACCTCTCCACAATGATAGAAGAGAAAAAAAGCAATTTTATTGTTGAATAAGCATTAAACCAGAATGTGATACACGTCTTAGGCAATCTGCTAAGAGATTGCAAAGACCAAAAAGAAATCTCACCTTTTTATATAGCCATGCAGATAGAGTCTATTACATACATGTTCTCAAGTTGAACAATAAATAGTAGTCAAATAAGGGGACTTGAGAGTGCCATTTGTCGCACATGTTCATATTAGATTCCCGTAGGTAATTGGGGTGGCCTTTTGTGCTAGCTGATTGTTTTTATCCAAAGGAAAAATAAACTCACATCTTCATGGCAGAGGGTAATTCTCCAACTTTCAGTGATATACCCTCTGAATTGAGAGGCCTGCTATCCCACAGAAACTGGGATATAGGGGTGCTGTCTTCCTTGATAATTGTATTTCAAAGAGATGGTTCCTCGGTCCTTCAGAAAGACTTTCCTAGGTTGCAAAGTTGATAAGAGCTTTATTTAACTTTTGAAAAGATTTATAGACATTTCAAAGTCACAGAGAAAGAACTTAGAAAACATGCTCTCTGAGGGAAATACTCTAAGAGAAGACAAGGGGGGAAATCTATTTTCTTTTTTTAATTTGTAACAGGGAGAATTAAGCCTCTGATTATTAATTTGCATTTGTTCTTACAAGCTCTTATCTTGATTTCTGTCTTGGTTGTCCGAGGGTAGGTCTTTCCCTCAGTTGCTTCACCCGTAAAGTGAATATATTAATTTAAAAATATAATATGTGTAAATCACTCAGGGTAAGTGCCTGATACATAGTGTGCATTATATGAGTGAGTATTAGTGACCCTTCCAGTACCACGTTGAGTTTGCCTCTTCAGTAGCTTTACCTTCCACTTTTACTTATTTATTTAGTGGTCATGATTTTAAATATTGTTTGGTTTGATCTGGGCTTTTTTCTGTCCACATTCAGATGAACAGATGGGGATCCAGATGGGGCAAAGTTGGGTTCCACAGGAGCCAAAAATTAGCCCACAGGAGTCTGATAAAAGGAAAGTGACAAAGGAGTTGAAAGGACATTTTAGAAGTATGATTATATAATGAAGGCCTATGAAATCTAAATTCTGAATACAGAGTAAAGTGAGGACATAATGAGATGAAGGACAGTGGGAATATGGTAGGATCCATGAACTGAAAATTGCTTCAGTGTCAAATAATTATTTCCATCAGACTAAAAGAGTGACAGAACCATGGGAACCTTGAATTTGGAATTATGGAAGTAGGGCATGTATTGGGGGACAACAAGGCCTGAGCGGTGACCTTGGGCATGGGTAGTTATGGTAAGTTGAAGAACAAGATTATTGTATAACAAGTCAAGAACCCAGAAGCCAAAGCACTGGAGCAATCATTGATGGTGATACTGGAATCACTGTGAATTATTAACAAAAATAGCACTGGAGGAGGAACATCATGGCAGGTGCTAAAGTCTTCAAGGAATTGAAAACGTGCTTCAAGTGTTGAAATGGCTGTAATATTTGTAACCAGTATACAAACAACTGGGACCAACAGGGTAGTGAGCGAAATAATTTATAACTTCATGTTGTTGAAACCACAAGGGTGTTTTGGACTAGATCCAGTTGCTCAGTTGCTTGTTGCATAAAGATTCAATTATTGAGACAACAATGATTGCCAAGGAAGAAAGGAATTTTTAATACAACAGACATCTGGTCAGAGAATGGGAGAGGCTGCCTCAAATCCTTCTCTCTGACTAAGGGAGATCATGAGCTTTTAAAGAAGGGGCCATGTGCCTTGGTGAAGATTGTGGTGTATCTCACAAGGGGATACATACATTGGAAGCAGGTTGTGGAGGATGGTGAATCTTAGCATCCAGAAGTCTGTCCTGGGGCCTTTGGAACCTCAACTCCTTTGTCTTGTAGAAAATCCAACATTTCAGGCATGGTGTGGGGCTAATGCCTATAATTCTAGCACTTAGGGAGGCTGAGGTGGGAGGATCACTTGAGGCCAGGAGTGAGTCCAACCTTTCTGGGAAACAACAGAAAAATCCAAACTCTAAAATAATTTAAAGAGCTTTATTCTGAGCCAAATATGAGCGACCATGGCCTGGAGCCATGCCCAGGAATTCTTGATCAGTGGACTCCCCATGGTTGGATTACAGTTTAGTTTTAAAATATTTTAGCAAGACAGGAATTATACATAAAGTCATAAGTCAATACATGGAAGACATACCTTGATGTCGCCCAAAAAGGCGAGACATCTTGATGCAGGGGCTTACAAATCACAGGTGGGTTTTAGGGATTCTTTAGTTGACAATTGGCTGAAAGAGTTAAGCTTTGTCTAAAGACCTGGAGTCATTGGAAAGGAATGCTTAAATTAAAATAGGGTTCTGCTAGGATGCTTGAGTTAAGATAAGAGGTTTTCAACCTCTCATGTTATTCTCTACCAGAATCAGTATGGGAAGTAAACCAGGTTAACATAACCTATTTAGTGAGACTTTATCATTTGTGGGTGTGACTCATCAGGCCTCTTAGAAAGGAATTTGGGCAAAAGCAAAAAATCAGAGTTTAGTCCTCACGACCCAAAGAGTCAGTGGTTAGTTAAGGGAGAGTATTATAAAAAACATACAGGGGTTCATGGAACTGGTTACATTCAGTCTTTTTTGGGGAAGAGAGAGAATGTTCTAGAATTGCTAATAGGAGGGAAGAAATCACCTGTCCCTCCTGCAAGCCCAGGGCTATAAGAGAAGTGGAGTCCTCAGGGGTGATCCATATGTTTGCTTTTCTTTTTAAAAGGAAAATGGAATGGAGTTTGCACGTTCTATGTGATACATCCTGGAACACTCAAGGGAAAGTAAGGTTTGAGGAAATGGGCAGGGTAGGAGATGGATTTAATGTGAGGATGCTTATCTGTATGTAGATGAAATGATTTAATGAATGAATGAACCAGGAAGGCAGTACAACCAAATTCGGCTTCCGACTCCTCTAAGAATGATCTCTGAGTTTTTTCCACAGAGGAGATTCACTGTGATGGATAAGAGAGCCGGAGGATCTTTATTCTCTCTTCTCTCCAGCCCAGCATCTTGACTCAGTATTTAACTGTTTCCCCTGGGGACAGGAAGCAGCTTTCTCCCAGTTAATTACTACATGTTAACACTGAAGAGGAATCCTCATTTCACTGCTGAATGTAATCATCGCTCTCAATCGCCCTGATGATAGCCCCTCCCTGGCCGTCTGTCTTTAAGCTTGGATTTAGAATCTCAATTGAAATGGGTAAAATTTAATGTAGCACAAAATATTACAGAAGAAAAATGACACCATAAAATGCACCTTTTGGTGGTGAGTCATTTTAGTACAGGGCAGTATTTCCTTGGAGACAGGTCGTTAAGAGCCTTCTGCACCCAGGCTATTGTTCTGCTGATTGTTGCCTGCAGCTGGATGTGGGCGTGTTGTGCAAAGAACTTTGAGTAGAGCCCAGAGGAAGATGTCTTGAGGCTACACATTTAGCAGATATTCATTGAGTGTGCATCAGTGCCTGTGCTGAGCTCTGGGACAGATCTAATGATAAATGTGACAGGATTACCTCTCTAACAGTCTAACTGTGCACACAGACTATTTTATGGGTTGTAATTGTGCCAACAGTAATAATAATAAAAATAAATAGCACTATGTATTATTCATTGAGCACTTACTATATGCAAGGCACTATGCTAAGAATTTCACATACCATATGTCAGCATATTATCTTAGTTCTGCAAAATTGGTTTCTGATAGATTGCATGGTCCCACAGGGACACAGATACTTACTTTTGGAAGGGGTCACAGTGATCCCTCATATTTCACCTCTTTACTTAAGGTGCTGTATAATCTAGTTAGGGTAGAGAATGCTTTGGGAAGACTCCATGTGGCTGGCCAGATGTAAAAGGAAGGACTTGAGGACTCCACATAGAGTAAACAGAGATGAAAGACGTCCTCCATCCACAGGAAATTGTATATGTATGTATGTATGTGTATATATATATATATATATATATATATATATACCTCCATCACTACAAAGTGTAGAGATGTGGTAGAAGGGAGCTTTGAAGGAATAGTTTCAAAGAATGTGACATGATTATAATAATTAATTTCTTGAGTTTGCATCTTTGCTTTCTAAATGGACTGGGATGGTAGTATAACAGAGGGAATGGCCTGGAAAAAGAAAAAAAACATAGCAAAAGTATTTTCTGTCTCTTTAAAATTTCCCCTACTCTTTTTTCGGAATTGCAGCCTGGCCTGCATCCCTGCCTTGGGCAGGCAGTTGGGAGGGGTAGGGGAATGTCTTTTGTTCTTTGTGTTATAGGAGATAGCTCAGCCATTCCAGGCCCAATGCCAGCCTCCCAGGTGGACTCAGGTGGGCAATGGTCACAGACTTTGTCTTCAGCAGAGATGGGCAGAGATAGGATGATTAGAATCATTAACAACAATAGCCTAGAACTGAGAGCACTTCCTTTAAAAGCTCTGTACTTCCGCTTATTTTCAGGAAATTTGGATTCTGAGATGAGAGTCTGCCATTTTTCCTCCTTTGCTGGAACAGTAATAAACTTCTCTTTCCTCTTCCTCAATAACTTGTCTTTGTTCTTCTGATGCAGCTTCAGGGACAAGTGTCGAGTTTTGGTAGCAGTAACACTGCTCTAAAACATCTTTAAGAATATATGTGTACTGTCTTGGGGATGGGCAGTCTTGTAGCCCTGACTCTGGTAGTGCAAAGACAATATATAACCAAAGTGTTTGTACCCCGGTAATATTCTGAAATTAACAAAAATAAATAAACCACACTGAAGGAAAAATTGCTCCATGTTATGCCATAAAAAAAAGAATATGAGGATTGTGATTAATACAGTGGGTTCAGAAGAGCATATCAACATAATTCTTCCTCTAGAGGATTTGCTGTTCAGCATTGGTTCTCTTTATCATGTACCCAAAAGAATCTGGCACCCCTTCTCTGTTTCAGTCTCTGATCTGTTTCCTTCATCTCTCTTTATGCTTTGTTCATCCTTTGTGGCTGGCGTCTTGCTCCATCTCTTATGGCCTCGTTCATATTCTTGGACCTGTGGCCCCCCTTGCATTTTCCAATAAGAACCTAGACTCAGAATGATTTAACTCACATCACAGATGTTTCTTCTTCTGACCCAACCATGCCTAAATGATGCGAGTATGATAGACTATTCTTTGTGATTTCTCAGTTGTACATTCTAGTTGCCAATTCGTGTCAAAACATTTTGTTTTATTTTAATGTACCTATGTTTTCCTTCATTTCTGCATTATTTGTCTCTCTTATGTATTATTAGTTTCTATTGCTATATAACATAGCATTAAAAACTCAGTGGTATAAAACAGCCATTAAACTATTTTTGTGGATTCTGTCATTCAGAAATTTCAGCAAGGATTTTAGGGATGACTTTGCAATGTCTGCTTCATCACCTGGGGAGACTCTAAGGCTGAGAATGAACCTGCAGCTGCAGGTTGGAGTCATCTGGAAGTGTTTCTGCTCACATGACTCACAGTTGATTCCAGCTGTCCCTGGAACCTCAGCTCAATGCTCAGCTGAAACACCTATAAACGGCCTCTGCACATCTCCCCATATGGGTAAATTTGGGCTTCCTCATAGTGTGGTGGCTGCGTAGCAAAAGTGAGCATCCCAAGAAAACCAAGAGGATGCTGTATTGCCTTTTAAGACATAGTCTGGTAAGTCTTACAGTGTCACTTCCACCGTAATCATACAGGTATTCAGATTCAAGGTAAGGGTACGTAAACCTTATCTTTTGATGGGAAGAGGGTCAAGGTGACATTGGGAACTTAGCACATGGGACAGGAGAGATTCTTGACACTCTCTTTGGAAAAGGCAAGCAGCCTATATTAATTTCCAATTGCTGCTGTAACAGACCACCTCAGACTTAGTTGTGTAAAACAAGGTAAATTTGTTATTCTCTGGAGCTTAGAAGTCTGAAACAAGTCTTGCTGGGCTAAAATCAAAGTGTCAGCCGAGCTGCCTGCCTTATGAAGGTAATAGGGGAGGATCCCTTGCTTTTCCTTTCTTCTTGAGGCTGCCTGTTCCTTGGCTTATGCCCTGCATCAGTCTGGCCTCTGCCTCTCCTGTCTCATTTGCTTCTCTCAATCTGACATTCCTGCCTCCCTCCTATAAGGACATTTGTAAATACATGGAGCCCACCTGTCTCATCCAGGATACTCCCCTTTTTACAAGATCCTTATCTTAATCACGCATACAAAGTCCCCTTTGCTATGTAGGGTAACATATTCACAGGTTCTGGAGAGTAGGATGTGGACATCCTTAGGGGACCATTATTCTGTTGATCCCAGTGTCAAAGTTGCAAATCCCATTTGATGAATATTATCTATTTTTTGGCTAGCCACATCAACATAATTTACTCATTTATTCAGCACCTATGAATCCACTGGCTGCTGTGTGTCAGGCATTATTGTTCATGTTGAATCCTCCTTCTGAAGGAATGGCCTCCCAAAGACTCTGCCTATGTTAGATGTCCTCCTTTTACTCCTTTCTAATTTTATTTTCTCCCTGGAGATCTTGAAATGTGACTTAGGGACACAAGAGCTTATGGAGCTGATTTATCTCTATAGTAGCTCCAGGAGATGAGAACTCCAAAAGATGCTCTTTGTTCTCTCCTGATTTCTGCCCTTTCAGAGGAAATTTCAGCATTATTTTTGATTCTAGGAGCTCCATTCTTTTCATAGCAAAAATTTATCTTAATTACTTATCCAGAATCAGTTTCTGTCACTTGTGCTTATGAAAATATGTCACATGATCAGACCCTATCCATTACAATTACAGGAGCCTTCTACTTCTTCAACAAAGGGGTATCTCAGATTTCAACATCATTTAAAACACTTTTTAAAAATTTTTTTCTATTAACTTAAAATACAAATAATAAGTGAGGTTTTAATATGATGTATATAATGAAACTAAAATAATGTAATTCTTAATAATGCTAATTATGCTTTTTTAAAAGTAAATGTGAACATGTCAGATTCTCTTCAATAGTTCTTGCATAAACATTTAATGATATAATGCACATGAGATAATTAGAGGGTAATTTTCTTAATTGTTATAATTAAGAAAATAACATTAGAAAACGGAAAGCACATGTACTAGTTATCTATCGATGCATTAAAAACTACTACAAAGCTTTGCAGCTTAAATCAGTGCACTGTTATCTCAGTTTCTGTGGGTCAAGGATTTAGGCATGACTTAGGTGCTTTGGGACCTCTCACAGGGCTGCAACAAAATTGCCGATGAGAGCTGGTCTCTCATCTGAAAATACTCAAATAAGGAAGGGTCCTCTTCCACGCTTATATAACTGTTCCAGGGTTCAATCCCTTTCAAGAGGTTGGATTGAGGCCCTTAGGTTCTTGCTGACCACTAACCAAAAGCTACCCTCACTCAGTTCCTCCTCCTGTGGGCCTCTAGAAGCACCACTCACCACATGGCAGCTCAATTATCTTTTGTAATATAATTGTAAAGTCATATCCTCTCAATGTTGAGGTATTTGGTTGGTTAGAAGCAAATTATTCAAGAGAATGAGGCGGGAATCATTAGTAACCCCCTTAGAAACTATCAACCACAGTTTCTGGTAGAAGCTGTCTACTGCAGCTCAGCTTTGGCAGAACAGTGATTGGTACCTGATCATTCTCAGTGCTGAGGGTTTCTTTAATACTCTTCCCTGATTGTGTGCATTCTCTCTGTGGAGCCATGAACTGAACTTGACTTTTGTGTCTCTGAAACTTACCTGCCCTTGGAAGAATAATTTATTACATGGACATTTAGTATCTTTAGCTATACAAAGGAATTCGGGTTGACTTCTTTTTCCTAATAATGTTAAATCTTTAGATTGTTAGACTATCTGAATTATCTATGTCATACCTCAACAACGAAGAAGAGACAATTTATGGGAGGAGAGGAAGGGAGGGGAGCTGAATCACAAAAGTTTCCCAGGAGCCAGGCAGCAGGCAATATAACCTATCCCCACCAACTATTGGACTATGTTCAGAAACACTGGTCTAGATAATCTTTTTACATTGCTGGTTGGTCAGCATTCTGTTGTTACTAAAATTAATCATAATACAACCATAGAGCGGAATGTTTTATAGCCACTAAATTTGGTGTTAACAAAGATCTGTGACCCTGTGATCAGAGGAATGATGATAATATAGCAGGATATCAAATGGCATTTTATATTTTGGTCTTTATCACCAGCATCTCTTACCAGCACTCTTACTGCAGTGGTCACTGATCTCCACTGCATTGTCTCCCTGCAGTCTATTCTCAGCATAGCATCCAGGAGGATCCTTCTACAAGGTAAGTCCAAGCACCCCTTTTCCTTGACATTGTAAAAGCCAGCACCCCACAAGGCCTACATCCTCTGACCCCATGGACTCCCACTATCTGTCCTGTTGCTATTACATGTATTCTTTTTCTGACTTTCCATCATTCACGTTGGTCTACTTGATCTTACTTGAATATCCTAGATGCTTTTATCTTGGGCATTTACACTGGTGGTTTCTAATGCCTGGGTTACTTCTTCTCAAAATATTCACAGGACTAATTTCATCACCACCTTCGAATCTTCCTCTAAATACCCACCTCTCTGTGAGTACTTCCCAGACTACCCTACTTAAAATTGACACCTGAGCCTTTCCATTTATGTGTGTATGTTTCCACAGGACTTACCACATTTTAATACACTATCTTATTTATATATACAAAGTGTTTGTTGTATCTCTCCCTTACTAAAATGTAAGCTACAAAAAGGTAGGAATTTATGTCTGTTTAATTTACTAACCTATCCCAAGTGCCTGCATAGCAAGTATTTAATAAAAGTGTTAAATTACACTTGTATTTTATGAAAAAAGAATAGGAGGAACAATAGTAGATTATAACTACTAGACATTTCTTAGTGATTAATTAAATTTCCAAATTTTGTTTTTCAATGTGCTTAAATTTTCTAAACCCTTACATTATCATTATTTTAAAAAGTAATACACCACATTAAAGAAAGCAACTCAAAATAAATTAGCAGGTTTTATTTTATTTGTATATGTGTCAGATCCTGAGGTTTAAAAATGTCCACCTTAAAAAGAAGAAATAAGGAGAGAGTTTTAATTTCATTAGCACTTCGAATTTTAGCTTGTCAGAGTGAGCCGTAAATATCACAGTCAAAAAAACACTTAGATGGGGCCATTATACGATTCATTCTCTCAAATTTATGGATATAAACTTGAAGTTGAAAGAGAAACAGACTAAAGTGAGGAGAAAAACATAAACCTTTCCATGATCTAAAATTAAATTTCAGACATTCACTTTAGTGTTACTAACGAACATTTCTTTTTTTTTTAGTTTCTAAAACTAATTCTCCTATAAAGATATATTCAGTATTTATTAAACACCTGTCATTGGCACATTATTGCCCTACTAGCTGATTGTGTAGAGTCCCAAGAGAAGTGAGGGGCAGAGATAACCTAAGTGGCCCCTGTCTTGAAGGCCTCAAAGTCCAGATAAGAAGTGCACATGCAAATAATGCCAGCCACCTTCTAAACTGAGGGTGTTGGAAGAGGGAAGGAAATATCAGTTCCCACTGTCAGGGGACACAAACTTCCCTCAAGTTTTGCCTTCTCTGTTCTGCTCTCCAGTCTAATTAAATTGGTACAAACTTTTTGTTAACCCGTAAGCTGCTTCTTAAACTTTCATCAATTTTCTCTTCTTTATTGTTCAGGTGTGAGATAGGTAATTTAAATAGTCTAACAATCTGAAGAGTTAACATAATTAAGAAAAAGAAGTCAACCCAAATTCTTTGTTTGCATAGCTAAAGATAATGAGCTCAGATAGTAGATTATTTTCCCAAGGTTAGGTAAGTTTCAGAGATACAGCATGTTAAGAGAAACCATAGTATTATGGACTCCTTTGGAAGTGTGGAATAGGCGAGGCCTTCCATTATATCTGAGGATTGGAAAAACGATGAGAAAGTTAAAAACATCACAGAGATGGTAATATTTGGGCTCAATTTGTAAAATGAAAGTTGCACCCTATGTCTTTGCATGTGTATGTCTATGTTTCCATAGCACTTATCACATTTTAGTATATTATCTCATTTACATATATAAAATGTTTATTCTATGTCTCCCAGATGAGAAGGGGATTCCAGGCCGAATGACTGGGTGTTGTCTAGCATCAATACAGTTGGGGGTATTTTCATAAATTATTGCCAATGCCATGCTCTGATCCTGCTGTGGTCCAGAGAAGTTGAGTACTATTTAAATGGAATTTGGATCTGAAAACTCCTTATGGAATTTGTAATCCTACAGAGACAAAGACTAAACCAAATCATGATTAACATTCACAAGTTTTCTTCTGTTATTAATGTTGCTATTTAAGATCAAGACATTGCCATTAAATATAATTAAGACTTGAGAAGAGTTTATTATGTAAAATTATTGGAACTTGCATAATTCAAATGATGATTATTAATAAACCATATCATTAACAATACTGTCTTATCTTCATCCTGCATTTTTTTAGGAGAAAGGCTGTTATTAATATACTGCCATACTTAGTCATGGTATTACTCGTCTTGTTCTGGGGCACATTTTTTCATTTTCTTTCTGGTTCACATTCAATTGTTGGTACTTACCGTGGGTGTATACTGTTAGGTTCTTCTTTACGAATTGCTTTCTCTTCCTAAATCCTATCTCCCCTGTCCTACCTCCTTCCCTTGCTTAAGCCATACATAGTCTTCGAACTCAGTTTAAAAGCCACCCCTTTGACCCTTCCCGCTCTCCTAATTGATCTTTTCCTCACCATGCTCCTAGAAGGACTTGTGCCTGAAACCTTTTGAGATGAGGAGATTCCCAAGCTTTTCCCAACATCAGTGTGGACAGGCGAAAGCTTGATACAGGAGAAAGTTTCTCCCACGGACACAGTGGTGATGTATAATCTGTGAACATACTCAGACTCAGCTAATCAGAGATATTCCCTAGGATTTTCAAATTGGATCTTAATAGATGTATCAGTCTTGCCCTCTGTAATCTTGCTATGTGGCAGTTGGAAATAATTAAGGTGACGCTCAAAAAGAAACAGTGACCAACCAATAGAGAAATTCTAGATCTTCTTCAAGAGGGTGAATCCAATTTTCTCTGAAGATGCTCTCATTACTGCGCTTTAATGTGAATCAATATATTCCTTCTTTCTTTTTCATTTTTTGCAAAGGCTAATATGAGCTGAGTTTCTCTCTCTTACAGTTTAAAAAAATTGACAAATATAATACCCTGTATCAATCATTTATTTTTCTCACCACTGGACAACAGACTGACTGAAGACAATGTCTTATTTATCTCTGTGCTTCAAAATTTGACAAAGCATATGACTGACACCTTAGGTGCTCAATAAATATTTGTCAAATGAGACAATAGAGACCAATCGTGTGCCCTAATGAGGTAGTTGCACAATGCAACAAAATGCCTATTGTAATGAGTTCACATGACTGATAGGTTTTAAATGTAACAAGAGATTGATATCTATTTTTTAAAATTCTCCTATTTAACTCTATCACTCTATCTAGGACCTTCTAGACACACACATACACACACAGATTCTTTATAATATTTCCTCTATTTGTAATATTTCTTCATCCCTCAGTCACTCAGGCAAACCTTCCTTCAAAATCTTTTCAAATATCAAAAACATTTGCCAAGCATTTCATGCTACAATTCCCTTTAGACAATACTAGACATTCCTTTATCTAATCTGTCAATGCATTTTGTATTTTTGTTTGTCTCATTCTATAGGAATTATTTATTTTCATATCTACCCCTTTCCTTTGTAGAATTTTGGTTCTTAAAGTGATGCATATTTTATTCAACTTTGCATTCTCAGCATTTACAATAGTGACTGACACATAGTAAATAATCAATTTACATTTCAGGAGCAAACAATTTGTAAAGAATTGTTGCCCAAGTTATTTCATTGGAACTGCACAGAAAAACTAAGGATGGTACATATTATTGTATCAATTTTATGAGTAAAAATATGCTTGTAATAATGTGCTTATTGTACATGGGGGCAGGAATTTTGTTTCTCTAGTTCACTAGTGTATTTTCAATGCCTAGCACAGTGCCTGGCACATAAGGGGTGTGTGTGTGCGTGTGCGTGTGTGTGTGTGTACGTATATACAGTCTGCTTTTGAACAACATGGGTTTGAACCATGTGGGTCCACATATACAAGGATTTTCTTCTGTCTCTGCCAGCCCTGAGACAGCAAGATCAACCCCTTCTTTTCCTCCTCCTCCTTTGCCGACTCAATATGAAGATGAGGAGGATGAAGGTTTTTATTATGATCCACTTTTAGGTAATTAATGATAAATATAATTTCTCTCTCTTATAATTTTCTTAATAACATTTCCTTTTCTCTAGCTTACTCTATTGTAAGAATACAGAAATAAAATGTATAAAATAAAAAAAGTATTAAACAACTGTTTATGTAATTGGTAAGGCTTCCAGTCAACAGTAGACTATTAGTAATTAAGTTTTGGGGAATAGAAAGTTATATGCAGATTTTCAGCTGCAAGGAGGGTTGACACTCTGAACCCCTGAGTCATTCAAGGGTCAAACATGTGTGAATATATTATATATATAATGAGCCTTAGTCACTTTCAATGGAAAACCCTTCGTATAAATTTATAAGGTTAGATTTGCTTAGTCTCAACACACAGTCACACCATCTCTTTCAGTGGACATATTGGATATTCAAAGCTACTTAAGAGGTAAGGCAGTGCTTTAATCAGCACTGCATTCCCCCATGGTCCCTGCAAACACCTTTCAGGGGAATATTTACCATGAGTCCAGTGCTTTTATCATTGGAATTGTAATTATAGTAATTTTATGAAATATTAGATTTTCATTGTATACTCAGAAGATGATCATGACTTAGAAATTAAAAGTAACTTAGTATATTGTAGCACTCCACCCTTTTTATTTTTAATTAAATGGGAGTAAAATAATTTAATTATATAGTACTACATAAAATGTCTCAAACTCACTTTACCCTGAAAAATCTCAGAATAAACACACAAAAAACATTAAGCAAGGTCTGTCTTCAATTGAGCTAAATATTTACAAAAATCTAGCAAAATGTTGACTTCCTTAATAAGCTTTGACAATTCCTGTCAATACTTGACAGAGAGGAGTTTAAGTAGCTATTTAAATATCAATTACTTAGAAATGGAAAACAAACAAAAGGAACAAGAGGAGAGTCCTGTTTAACTTATTGTAACAGAGAAAAACATTCACTAATCAAAGCAAGCACTGGAGCTGTAGCCCTTGGTCAGATGGTGCTACCAGGCAAATGGGCAGTGAATTCCTGGTGATGCTGGGCACAAGATAATTGTCTGATACCTTAGTTACTTTTGTGCCTCTTCTAGAGATAAAGCTTCCCTTCAAAATTTTGGGCCATCTGGTAGATTTGTTCAACCTCATGCACTCAGGGACAGGACATAAACATTTTTAGAAAAATGAGCCCTTGATTGATAAAGGACCATGCATCCTGCTATGTTCTCGTAAGTTAGAAGCAGCACTGGCTCCACAGATGTGCATGTAACATGTGTAATCACACTGACCTCTGTCCTCAGAGGACCACATGATTGGTTTGTGTTTTGCTGTGTCTGTGCTGAAATTATTAATTTTATCTTTGAACTTATGTTTTGTAAGCGAAATCCCATGGGACAATGGAACAAGCATTTGCAAAGAATTAAGCTTTACCTTGCTCCTGTGGAATTAAATAATTCAAACTTAAAGCTGTTAAAACTTTAATTTATTTGAGCCTTGAGAGTAATGTGGTCATGTGGCCTCTGTCACATAGCATCCAGCTACAACTTTTGTTTTTTCATAAAAATGATTTGAAAAGGTCTTTGGTGTCAGAGATAAGACCCTCTCAGATCATCACTCCTCTTCATCGAATGTCAAAAGCTATCTTCCTTAGAATGTAGCAAGCTATGACGAATCAAATTGCTATAACATATGTACTGACCTTGTATGGAAAATGTCGCAATTCTGTTCACTGCCTATGTAAGTGAAACTTTAACTTCCCCGCCTTGGAACTCTGGCCTATTCTTTTGAAGTCTGTGTTTCCCTGGTGCCAATCCTGCTTTGCACTTGAATAAACTTTATACTTAATCATATTTTCTGAATCTCATTATTTAAGATTGACATTACCCCAGTTAATGTAGAACTCACAATGTCCCTTGATCATAGAATTTGTTGACCCCCAATATATGAAAGAGTTCAATATACGAAACACTCAAGCAAGTATAAGGCAAGTGTGTTACATGTAGGACTAAGTGGGTTGCTGACAATAGCAAGAAGCCACACTTTCCATCCAACCCACACTTGCAGAAAGAAGGCAGTAGTGTTCTAAGAACATTGAATGACCAAGGAACTCTACCCTATTCCATTTTCCTCATGTTACTTCCCTTTTTTATCCAACAACTTAAGCTGAAAGGAAGATTTCATTTAAAAAAAAAAAACAAAAAAATCTTCCCCAAGTAATTGAGTTTTGCAGTAACTGTTAAAAGAAAATTGCTGGCTACTCTTTCTGTCTCCTGTTTTGAAAATGGCTTCACCATCTGTACTTCCTCTTTGGTGACATCACGAGCTGCCTGGCACACCTGTGATGAAAGAAGCAGCTGAATGTCTGACATGCTATTTGTTGTTATTATATTTTTGTTCTGACTCTTCTCAGACTGAGAGAAGCATTGAAAGTTCGAAGATAGACCAGAAAAAATCTTTTTTATCATTTTGACATCAGATTGTCCTCACTTTCTCCCTTTTCCCTAAGAAATCCATAAATATAAATTGAAGATCAGATTCTCTGCAGGAAACAATAAAGCTGTTGAGCTTTTATTGGGGGAGTTTAACAAACACCATTACCTCATATTCATTCCATCTAATTCTTAGTTACCAAATGAAACCACTGAAACCATCTCTGCATGGAATTCTACTAGATTCACTGCTTTGGAATTAATCCAAGGTGGTAAAAGTGAGTGAGTGGCTGTTACTTTATGGTCTAATAGCTTACTGAAGCCTCTAACAAAATCCACGCTCAGCTCAGCACCCATTCTCTTATCCCATCTCTGTTTCACTCTGTTGTTAACATATAAAGCACATCCTAGGAAGATATTACCCTTGTTAAACCAACGTATGGTAAGACATCTATTTATCTGATTTCCTTATCCCGTATCAGTTCTCATCTGTAATAGATAATATAAACACAGAGTAGATATGTATCTATAGCAGCATTTGCAGTAGTGTTATTTTCCTTTTCCTCCAGATTTTATAAGAATAATAAAATGGATAATAAGAAATGAATGAACGAACACTTTACCTGTGGAATATGAGTATGCACATTTTTATTACATGTTAGCATCATCATAAATGTATGCAATAAACAGGAAACAAAGAATGTGTTAATAATTTAAATTTTCCATTCATATTTATGTGACTTCTAAAAGAAGAATAATTAATAAAACAAAATTCCAGAGTTGTCTTCTTCCCTATTCTGCTTTGTCTGTTTTGCCTCTAATATTGGTTGGCCCAGCAAAATCACCTATTTTTTTCTGAGAAATTATCTTCAATCCTTCTTCAACACTCCTTCAAGTTTGAGTAGTCGAGGAGAGAGTTGCAAGGCTTATTTCTCCTTGGGATACATTATTCACGATAAAAATGAAAGGTATCCACTCACATGTGTTGTAACGTTTTCAAACTTTTATTCCATTTCTCATGTGCCCCTCAATTTACTAACCACATTTATTAGTAAGATACATGAATTCACACTTGTAAAGTATTTAGAAGTATGTGACATTCAGAATTCTGCAGGAGCTCTAGCCTGCCATTTGCAGCCCAGGTTGTAATCTGGCTACTGGAACTAAACTCTTTTTCCCTCTCAGACTCCTCTATAAATGGAGAAAAACAGAATAGTCCCGGGCTTCTCTTTCTCCTTCCTTCCATCTGTCACCACGTGGTCCACGCCACGGCAACCCTCACCAGGAACGTTGCCAGACCCTCCCCACTCTTCTCTTTTTTTATTTTCTGGTTCCTTCTGATTTATTCTGAATTTTCTTTTTAAAATTCAAATTTGACAGCGTTGCTTCCTACTTAAAACATTTAAAAGGGTTTCTGATCTCATAAATAATATAAAACCTAAATTCCTTGTTATGCTCTCAAACTACCCAGCTCCAATGTCATTCAACTCCCTGTCTCGCTGGCCGCCAGCTTGATCACTGGTTATGAGGAGCCTGGCAGACGTGAGGCTCCTTTGGCGTTGCTTTTCCTTCTGCCTGGAGTGCCCTCGCCCGAGCTGGTCCTCATCCTTCAGGTTTCACGCCAAAGGACACCTCCATAGCTGGGATCCTTGAGCAGTCTTTAAATTTAAGCCTTTTTAAGTATTCTCTATCATCTTACTGTGTGTATGCCCTTTATAACGTTTATCACAAATAAAAATTAATATGTATTTATTTTCTTTAAATCTTTTTGTATCCCTAGAATGTGAACTCTATGGGGACACAGGCCTTGTATTTTGATTCCTGCTGTGTCCCAGTGCGAGGCTGATATACAGGGGACATACTCAATGTGTTAAATAATATTCGATTTGTGAAGAAAGGACTTATTTCATAAATGTAGTGCTAAAACATTGATTTGAAAAAAGCAATAAGAAACAAAGCTACTATTTTGATAAGAATATGTAAATTGGGGATTATAAATAATATAATTCTATTTAAAAGATCCTAGATTTTTTCTTTCATTTTTTCATGTAGATAAGCAGCCAGAAAAGATGTGTTTTCAGTGTTTTTGCTTTTAAGAATTTACCTTGAAAGTAAGTAGACTCTTGGATGAGGTGGCCCTTTATATTAAATTTGAACAATCAATAATACATAAAATCTCTTCAACTCATAAAACCAGTTAAGTATTGAATAACGCAAATGAATGGTTTTCATAGCCAGTTTAAAAGTTTATTATTTTCCATAAAACATTTTTCAGATAGTCTTTAATACTGTAAAATATTCAACAATGTAATTAAAACAAAGGCTCAGCAATTGGAATGTATACCTGTATCAAATATTTACTTTTATTTAAATTTTTGTTGCATTTTTGTTTTGCTCTGCATATTTTAAGTTAGAAGTTGAGTCATAATTTACAATTTCATTTCATGATTAACACCTTCACCAGAGCAATGCCAGGACTTGGAGTCTAAGCCAGATGTGTTTAGGGAGGCACTCACTCTCAACATTATACATACCAGGTGGGCAACTGAGAGTAAAGGCCTCCTTGAACTCTGTGTACCCGGTGCCTGGCCGTGGCACACCCTAGTTCCAGCTATTATCCGGAGTTATGAAGATAGTAACACTGAGGCCCTGCTTTGCCAAAGTGAGCTCATTTACCTAATTTTGAGTTGCCAGAAGATAAATCATCTGCATAACTCTGTTGTGTTAGAGAGTGATTTAGCTAAGTGAAATTTTTTTGCTTGCTTGTTTTCAATTAGCTGCATTTCTAAAAAGAAAGAATTAATATTATAAATATTTCTATGAGCAAAACATTTAAATATTAAATATTTTTATGAGCAATTATAAGAACTATCAACGTTTTGTATCAGAGAGTCGGTTATGTTACTCATTGAATGCACCATCCACCATGTCTATTCCTTGTATTATATTGGCTCAATTTAGCCTTTGTATTTATGGATACAGGCTACACTTGATAACAGCACATTTTATTTTGCTGTTTTATGTCTCCTATTTTAGGAAATAGTGTTTCTTGCATTTACCTGAATAAGTGTCACATTCAAAAACAAGCAAAATTGAAAGATAAGTCTATACATCTGGCTTCTTGTCCATTTCAGTTTACAAAATTTCCTATAACATCAGTCTTCAAATAAGTCATCAAGAAGGATGGATTCAAATTCTTGAATTCTTCTCTTCACTTTATTCTCAGAAAATTGTATTATTTATATTTTCATAACAGCCACCTCAATGATCCTACTTATTGTGCTGCAGGATGGCAGCGTTCAAGGGATTAATGTGATTTTCCCCATAGTAAAGTGATTCTTTTTGATTTTCACACACAAATTCTGAATAAATTGAGAGAGACAGATAAGTAAACATATAGTAATAAAAATCTTACATTTTCACATTAATAGAGCTATTGGAAAATGTGGCTTAGAAGTAGCAAAAAAGGCTTTCGACTATTGCAACCCAGATACAGAGACTTCTCTATTCTGTCCCAGGCAGCGGAGATTCCCAATAAGGTCAGGGTCTTTATCTCTGAGGTAACCGCATGGTTAAGAATAGAACAAGGAACACTGGTTGCCAGGAGAGCTTACAGGAGACACTAGAGAAATTTGAGCAACCCACATCCTCCATTCCTTGTCCCAAAGCCACAGGTTAGATCATACACTTTTTCTTCCTGGGGAGAAACTAGTGTGCAGAAGAAAAAATCCCAGGGTGTTATTTTAATGGACATCGCTCCCTTTGGAAACAAGATGCACTCACCCAGAATAAAAGCTCTGTTTGACTATGCAAAACTTGGGACACACTTATTTGTTAAAGAAAAATATTGTTTATCTGAATTTCATATTTAACTGGAAATCCTGTATTTTTATTTGTAAATATGGTAACCCTGAATAAAGCATAAGTGTTCCCCAATATCCTTTCAGTTTATTTTCTTCAAATGTTTCTCTAAATTTATTTTCCTCAGCAGTTTTTTTTTTTTTTTAATTGGAAGACACCACACCGAACCCCAGTGTTACTGAGGATGACATTTTTTATAACACTGAATCAGGAAAGTCTCTACAGTGTCTTTTGATTCTACAAATTCAGGGACCCTAAAGTGCTAAAGTTGGTATAATTAAGTGGCAGGCTGTGTTCTGAGCATGCCAGAAGTCACAAATAGGAAGACAGTGTGTGCCAGGGCAGTTTCGCTATCATAAAAATCCTGTTCTGTTTGGTTAAGTTTATGACGATCTAAGCTGGGAGAGACAATCAGGGCATTTTTTTTTTTTCTCCCAAGTCTTTTTATTGCACGTGTGATACCTAAGTTCAGGAAGTTTCTATTCTAAAATCATATAGCTAGTTAGAGTAAATATTGGGATTGGATATTCAAACCTTCAATATCCCTATCCAGTCTTCTTCCTGCTCCTCCATGCTGTGTTGTTGTTGTTGTTGTTGTTGTTTTTATCTCCACCTCTTACTCCCTGTTTGGCTTCTCAGAACTCAGAACTATGACTATTCTACAGTTCCCCAGCTTTACCCCCCCTACATCATGCTCCTAGCAATAAGCAATCCTAATAGACCTTGAAGAGCACCAGCATTAAAAAATAACAATTTTTCATTAATAGATTAAGCACAAGTTGCTAAATAATGATGATGGCAATAATTATATAAAAGGGTCTAAATACAAAATAAATTTTGAATCATATTAGAATGCAGAGGAAAATTCAATTTTCCAATTTCTACTGACAAGAAGAGAAACTGCTGCCTGGTGGAATTCAATACAGGTCTGTATGTTTAACTGAGCAAATGAGCCCCACATGCTATAAGTAAAAATAATACAGATGCAGGACATAAGCGTGAACTCAAGGCACCTCATCTGTCATTGGTATTTCTGTGCATTTGTACTTCTCGTCTTTGTAGCATAAATGAATTGTAACTCTACTATGATTGAGAAGAAATATTAAATATGCTTCTTCTCAATTCTGAATGATTTTATGAATATAATCCTGCACTCCCTTACTTTAAAAACTCCTTAATTAACTCTCCATTTCTTGTATGATAAAAAGCACCTACCCTGTTATGACAAAGTAGCTTCAATCTGCATGTTTTAATTTAACTGTTTCTTGTCCCTATCATATTCTGCTCTCCAATCACACTGAACAATTTTCTGAATATAAAAGGCTTTTCTATGTGGCTTGAACAAGGAGTACAAAGAAAATACAGTAATATTCATCTGTAAGTATCCCCACAGCAGTTCAGATTGCTGGAGGAAGTACACGGATAATGCTTAGAAAAATACTGATTCAATAGATAAAATATAAATTTGTGGCCCTCTCTTATCCAATTGACTGCTTCCTTCCCTCTTAATGCTATCATTTCTAGTCCTACTTGTAAACAGAGAGAAGTCAGACACAGATGTCTGATTACAATTTGCATGGACCCAATTGAGATGCAGTCGAATCTATCTAGTTCTTTATGTGTCCAACATATTCACATCCGTCATCTTGTTACCTGGAATGATATGCCATTATCTAGAAGATAAACAATACTACAGCCACTTACCAATGAGAAAACTAAGCCTCAAAGAGATTATATAAGTTGTCGCAAGTTTCATACGCAGAGTGTCTGACACCAGATACCACTACATATGTCTGCTTACAATTGCACTGCATGCCAGGGTCTGTTTCCTCCAGCACTATCGTTTATGCTGCTTCATGGATTATGTGAATAAAGTGTTATGTTTGGTTTCTTGAGAAAAAAATGGAATCTTTCTGAGTTATTTTTTACCAGTCATAAATAGGATATGTATTTTTAAAAATCCTATGAATGCTAACATTAGAAAAATAAAATAGGAGTCAGTTGTTAGTAACCTCTTGCCCCAAATCTTATACCACATAGCTCTGTGACCTTAATCAATTACAAAACTAATATTCCTGGGTTTTAGTTTTAATATCAGCAAAAGTGCTGACATATGTGAGAAAGAGTTTTTCTCCTGAGATAATGATTCTTTTATTTCTCTACGTTCCACACGGATTGTGCGCTCTGGCCATAATAGATCAATCTCCTTTTTAATGACTTCCATGCCCAATCTGAAATTTTCTGTTGATATTTATTTGAGTATACAAATTAATCAATCCTTTTTCTCTTTATTTTTAATCATTATAGAAATATATACAGGAGACTGATAGGAAGTCAAGCCCCATCTCTGTTTTATGCTGACAAGTCCAGATTAGAGGATAAGGCTTATATCTAAGAAGAAGATAGATTTCCTGCTGCACTCCCAAATTCACATATTTGGGCCCATACATGCTAGATATTGTGACCGTAACATATTCATTTATTATATTAAATCTTTCTTTAAATACTTCTCAAGTGTCCCCTAGGTGCCTGTAACTGTCTAGGTAATTCTTACACAACAAAGGAAAGAAATTCCATGTTATTACAAACCTTTTTTCTTGAGGCTATTGGCCTAGCCATCTGATGAGCCTACAGTAAGATTCCTACAAGCAGGATGCAAGCTCTCACCCAATCGTGCTGTCTGTATAGAAGCAAGTTCAGAGAATACAAAAAGACAACCTGCCCTGTGTGAAGTTCTGCTGCTTTGAGGACATTCAGAAGTGTTGGAACACGCATCCTCACTCAACAGAGAAAGATGACTCACTTTCACTATCACCAGCAAAGAAAATTTGAGGAGCTTCTTATAATACACTCCTTAAAGAGGAAAACGTGTTAGAAGACATTACAGCTGCCTTTGAAATAAGTTTCAGAGAAAGAAACTGCTTCATCCATTATAGGTCCCCAAATGTATGCTCTTTAAACCTATGTAACTTATCAAATAAGCTCACGGTCCATCAGTGAGTTCCTCTGGAGTGAGAAACTAATAAGTGTCAGGGAAAGTCAACTTTTGTCCTCAGAGGGCTCTGACCAAAGGTCAGCAAACAGCACTAATAAAATTAACTTCAGAGACACACTATCCCTGAGGTCAAGCATTCACTCCCTGTCCTTCCTGTACCCATTGACAAATATGAAGCAATAGAGTTTATCTAGTCATTATCTAATTTATCATTGCTACAGACGTCACAGACATAACCAACATATTTTAAGACTATTATAAAAATCCCTTATATCAATAAATTAGATGACTCATATGAAAAGGAAAAAATTTGGAAACAATATAATATGAAATTATATAATTCCAAATTCAATATAAAGCCTCAATAGTATGATAACTATTGAAGTAACTAAATGAGTAGTTAAAAAAAAAAAACAAAAAACTTTCCCAGGTAGAAAACCCAAGGCCTGGATATCCTGATCAGAAAATTCTATCAAACTTTTAAAAATAATCATAAATGCATATAAATATTTTCAGAGGATAGAACAAGTGGAGATATTCTTCATCTCATTTTATAAATATTATGTGTTGCCTCTATACAAAAACCAATAAGAACAAGATAAGAAATGAAATTATTTTACTGGTCAAAGTTACCTTTTAACACAGAGGCAAAAGTCCAAAATAAAATGCTGCCAATTAACAATGTGGGTTTATGTTGGAATCGAAGCTTGATTTAGCATTAGAAAAATCTATTAACACAATTTCCAAAAATTCAGATTGATAGAAAAAAACCATAATTTTATCTCAATAGGTGTAGAAAAAGCATTTTAAAATGTTCAACGTTCATTTATATTAAAGACCATTAGTTAACTAGGAATGAAGGCCTGACGATCAAGTTAACGTGTAATTCAACTGGGCTACAGTATCCAGATGTTTAGGCCAACACTAGTCTAGATGTTGCTGTCAAAGATTGTGTTTAGATGTAATTAGTGTTTAAATTAGGAGACTTGAAAGAACCAAATTACCCTCCATAAAGTGAGTGGGTCTTACCCAATCAGCTGCAGGTTTTAAGAGAAAAATATGGAGATCCTCCAATAGAAAATTCTGCCTTCTGACTTGAACTGCAACATCACATCTTCCCTGGGTCTTTAGCCTGCAGCCGTGCCCTGCAGATATTGGACTTGCCAGATCCCACAATTGCATGAGCCAATTCATTAAAGTCTCTCTCTCTCTTTC
>CAUYSK010008998.1:0-37810 GCA_963575035.1 Avahi laniger
TATTAGTTTACCATTTTCTTATGGTTGAGTAGTATTCCATGGTATACATATAACCCATTTTATTAATCCACTCATGTATTGATGGGCACTTGGATTGTTTCCCCGTCTTTGCAATTGTGAATTGTGCTGCTATAAACATTCAAGTGCTTGTGCTTTTTTATACAATGTCAATTTTTTTTTTCCTTTGGGTAAATATCCAGTAGTGGGATTGTTGGATCAAATGGTAGTTCTACTTTTAGTTCTTTGAGGTATCTCCATCCTATTTTCCATAGAGGTTATACTAGTTTGCAATCCCACCAGCAGTGTAGGAGTGTAGATATGCACTATAATAAAAGAAACACAGCAACATTATCAAAGCATTACACATTATTTATAAGTAGAAAAAATTTTTGAAATGGCATTTATGTCATCATATTAAATAAGAATGATTATCCTAAAATAATCATTTCCCAAATGCAATACAGATTATTTTACATAGATTTATATCCTACTCATATAATTATTATTAATGTGAAGTATCAAATTCAGTTTTTATATTCTGCTCATTGTTGATAGAAATTAGTTGAACAGTGAACAAGATGTTTTTCTTTGATGATTGTAGGCTAAACTTATTTCATTAAAGAAAACACAAATTTATTTATTTGACTAATATTGACTACCAGTACTTATGAAAGTTTCTAATTTTCCTTTATAAATGGCCAATTTGTATTAAGAAATACAAAAAAGTATCAGCATGAATAATACAAAAATAGTCTAGATTTAATACTAAATTCATGTAGAATATCTAAAATCATATAGAATGCCCAGATTAATTATATTGTTTATATATTTTAGAAATATAGCATCTGTGCTCTATACAAATAATTCTAACATATTTAATGGACATTTGTAGTAGAACTTTTTTATCAATCCGGTGATCGGGTGAATTATTATAGCAAATATTTCTTTTTAAGTAGAAACAAATTTTGTAATTGTATATTTATTTTCAGGGAAAGATAATTAATTGCATTTCTGTAAACGTGTACACTTTTTGTTAAATGAGTATGTGTCTAGAAACTCAAAATTCCTTCTATTTAAAAAGCAATTCTCAAAATTTTGTCTTATTGAATACCTGCATCACCTAAACTGAGAGATGCTCATATTCAGATTAGCAGACTTCACCCAATATGAACTGAAATGAAACCTACTCAGATTTGAAGAATTACTGCACTAAATTAATTCTCTAGCCATTCAAATATCAGTTGTTTGGCTTTATCATACAGAAATAAGGTGAAACAAAATCAACACTTATTTTTAGGATAGTTTGATTTATATACACATTTAGAAACCGAGCTGAAAGTTGTTTGTTGAAAAGCTGATTTGAATTATCAACTGTTTCTCTTATTAAACGTTAAAACAAATTTTCTCTTAAAATTTTCAGTAACATATCTCAACTGTATCTATTAACTTAAATGCATTATGTTGGTATCATTTCTTTACTGTTACATAGTTTAAGCCATTTGATTTTCCTCTCACCTGTCTCCCTTAGTTACTTTCTAAAGAAAGTAAAAGTGGAATCGCACAATATTTGTCCTTTTGTGACTGGCTTATTTCACTTAAATTATTAAAACCTTTTCTAATAAAGCTGATTATTTTTTAAGGGACCACACAGTTTGATCTTTAGAGGTAAAATGTTCCTTTGATATCTTATCTAAGTGTGTTTCATGCAGCATTTGATGTCATCGCTCTAACAATAATTCATTTTAGAAACATTATATCATTTCCAATTAAGAGCTACACGTTGCAAAAATGATTTGGTTCCCTGCAACTCTGACTTCCATTAAATATTCAATTATTAAAAACTGTCTGAATTTAATTAAATAAACTTAATTAAAATTAGATTAACCCTTCTCACAATGCATCATCCAACTTATAGTAAGTGAAGGGCAAAAGAAACTTTCACATTATCCTTAAGCAAGGAGAAACTTGAATACTGCATTTAATGAGAGTGCATTATTTAAATTTAAAAGCTTTTGGTTACAATGAAAAGATATTCAAATTATTAATGTATAATACTTCAGAAATTCAGAGCTTCATGTGGCATCGTGATTATAGAAAGTGCTGAAATGCTTACTTTAATTCCAAGTTGTACCAGTGCTGATGATTTCAGTGGATGTCATTGAATTCACTAGTGAACAGACATTTATATCCCTTAATTCAATACTTAATTCATCAATTTTGCATTAAATAATCATTGATTTTAGATCTTTGGTCACTGTTTAGAAGGTCTCAGTACTGGTTTTTATCACAAATAGTTTTGTTGTCTTTGAATTATCTAGATAATGTTGTACTGTCAAAATACAATAAACCAAAAGTTCCATTTCATTGTTTGGGTATGTTCACAATTGCACACCATTTAGGAGTAATAGGTAAAAAAACATAGTTTGTATTGCAATTTGTTGAATATAATATAGCTGAATAGAAAAATAATAGAACAAGTAACCTGTATTTACATGTTGTCAGTCAACAATCTGTTTATTATGTTTATATTTTCAGTATTAGAAACAAGATTTTTATCTTATAAACTTCAGGCAAAAATACCCAATGAACATTAGACTTTGAATAGGCTATTTGGGGGTAATTTCCATAGTAAGAAATTAATGCCAAACTTCTTCCAAATAGACTAAAATAATTTAGAAGATTCTAATATTGTTCACATAGATTATATTATAATATTTTCAAAAGAATGTCTTAAGTAGTCATATCTTTTTCCATAATTATCATTCAGATATACTTAGGCTTAATCAATGATTTCTTCAAGGAAGCCAAGATAGCATGCATCTATTGGGTACAACATATACTATTTGAGTGACATGTACACTAAAAGCCCTGACTTCACTAATTTATTCATCTAGTAACAACAACAAAAACAACAAAAACAAACCACTTGTATCCCATAAATCTATTGAAATACAAAAATAAGGAACCTTCAAAAAAATAATGCATAACACTACTGCACTCTAGCCTAGGCAACAGAGCAAGACTCATCTCAGGAAAAAATAAATAATTCATACATCTAGTCAAATAGTTGAAACGTTACATGAAAATTGGGAAAAATCTAAAAGTAAATGCACCTGTCTCTTATGTACAGACTTATCACTTAGAGGCAAAAAAAAAAAAAACCCAAAACTGGACGATATATGTATACCTATGAGACAGATGATCAAAATCTATAAAATCTTAGGTTCGGTCATTTATTGTAAATGTGTGAAAAGTTCAATTACAAAATAGTAAGGCAATTTGGAGACTGTAGAGAGCTACAACTTCATGCCCTCTCTAAGAAAATGGTGACACTGATAACCAGACAGCATGGTTCACATGGCTAATAATACCTTACTTCTGTTGCTTTCTTTTTCCATCCAACAATATATCATATAGTTTTCCACTGAAATAAATTAATGTAC
Organism: Avahi laniger; assembly: GCA_963575035.1. NCBI lineage: Eukaryota > Metazoa > Chordata > Mammalia > Primates > Indriidae > Avahi > Avahi laniger. The sequence goes on from CAUYSK010008998.1 coordinate 3,444, forward strand.
TTTCATTGAATTTCCAACTGTGTGCCCACATTATTTTACAAGTTGAGAGTTCAGCAGTGAAAGAAACTGAGACTCATTTCCCCTATAACTTTAACTTTGTGAGAGAAACACACACACAAAATAAAAGAACAATATGGGTTTCCACAGTATTTCACATATTGACATACATGATAAAAAAAAACAAATAGAATGGGAAGACCATATAACAAAAAAAAGGTATGATTATTTTAATTAGGGTGGTTTATCATTTAAGAACACATTGGACATCCAGTACTTAAATACTAATTCCAATTTGAATTTTGGAAATAGGACGCTATTTTTCTCACAAAAGGAGAAAGGTAGAATTAAGCAGTCTGAATCTAGTATAGGAGAGTGTTGTCAAACAAAAGCCATTCTCCCTTCACCTCCCGTTCTTACCTGGTCAAGTTTCCTGATTTCATCATGTATCAGGTAAAGATCCCCAAGGCTGAAATCATGATTGGCCTTAAGCAGTTATAGCAATCTTATTTATTCTGCACAGTGATTCACATAGTTGAGCCTGTGACTTATTTTCTAGGAAGAGTGTGGGAGGGTACATCCTGGTGAATAAAGGAGTTGCTCCGAAATGAAATCACTGCAAGCCTGTTTGTTGACAAATTTCTCCCACATGCTTAAAGCCTTTTTTTCCCCTCTCACCTATAAATAAAGCCATGAGACAGAGTTGACCAGAATTTTGGGGAAAAAATTCAATGTGAAAAACAAAAACAAAATGATTTTATAGGAACAAAGTTTAAACAGAGACAATCACAGCAACTAAAAGAGACTTTCTATGGAGTGTGATTAATACAATCAGTAACTGGAGAACACATACAGGATCAATGCAACAATATGAAGATGTTATGGATTATATCAACCAGAGAACATGAAAGAGCTTTTGGAAATTATGTCAAGCAAATATAGAGAAAAAGAGCCTATAACCGGAAGAAAGAATGAGTACCCAAGAATTACTTGAGGGTATATAATAGCCAAATCATAAGGTAACAAGCAAGAGATAATTTGGGAAGCAGAGAAGAGGAAATCATCAAAGTAGTGGGTCAAGATAATTTCCTAGAAACAATGCCCCCCCTTATTTAAGGACAAGTATAATAAAATAAAAATAGATTCATAGCAAAATAGAGTCATAAAATATCATGACATTTTATAACAATAAGGGCAAATTGAGTATCCTTACATTTCCTGATGGAAAAGTTGATATAAAACCCATCAATACTCAAATGGCATTGTGCCTTCAAATAATAATATTAGAACTAACAAGACAATGGATCAATGCTTTCAACTTGAGAAAAAAATCATTCGCACTTGAATTCTAGACACAGTTAAATGATCAAATACTGTATAAATCCAAAAATGTTATTTTAAGATATGAAAAGTTTTAAAAATTGATTACTCCTGATCATTACTCAGGAAGTTTCCAATAAATATTCTCCAACAAAATAAAGACTATAAATGAGGAAAATGGGGTCCAACATAAAATGACTGATTATTTGATTTAATTAACATGTATAACATCATGAGAGAGAAGTCTGCACATTCTGGATCAGTGTGAGACGATTGAGAGACTTTACAAAACTAAACAAATTTATTAAAAAAAGTAATATTAAGTCCAGTAGAAATAAGACTTTGGATGATAAAAGGAATAAAATCACTTTGAAAAATATTTACATGATCTTAACAAAATCATTGACTATTAATTTAACTAAAAACTATGATGTCACAACATTGGTAAGATGGGTGCAGGGGAAGGCAGAGAAAGGAGCTTTGAAGTAATTATATATTATAATAATTAATAAAAGATGACTCATCAGCACTGTATATTGAGGCTAGAGTTAAAATGCCTGTGTTCAAATTCAAAGATATCCACCAAGGTAGACGACCTTAGGCAAGTTACTCAATCTTTCTATGGTTTAATTTTTGCATCCATAAAATTGAAATAATGATCATACGGTAAGCATCTTTTATAAAATTGTTTTATTGACATATGATTCATATGTCATAAAATTCCCTCGTTTAAAGTATAGAATTCAATGATTTTTAGTTTGTTCACAGAGTTGTGCATTCGTCACTACAATCAATTTTAAAACAGTTTGATCATCCAAAAAAGAAATTTTATAAACATTGATAGTCATTCTCTGCTTCTATTTCCCCCCATATCCTCTCCTCTCTACACAATCACTTATCTAGTTTATATGTCTATGCATTTTCCTATTCTGAGGACATGAAAATGAAATATAACATTACCTATACATTTCTGACCCTTAATTTATGCTTATTAAAGAATAATTGTTATTAAATCGGCATAATCTTGCCTAGTTGTGATGTTAGATGCTTACATGAAAGTGTGATTGCTTTCAAGAGGGCATGTTAATTTAAACATTTCCATTATGTTACTAATTTGCTTTCCAAAAAATGCTTCCTCATGTCATTTGTCCACGTTTTCATAGAGTTGTATGATTTTATCTTGCAGAGTTTGAGTTCTTTGTACATTCTGTATGTTAGTTTGTTGTCAGATAGTTTGTGAATATTTTCTCCCATTCTGTATGCTACCTATTTAGTCTATTGATTATTTCTTTTCTGTTCAGAAGTCTTTTAGTTCAATAAAGTTCCAGTTTTCTACTTTTGTTTTTGTTGCCTTTGCATTTGTGGACTTAGTCAAATTCTTCGCATCAGCCAATGTTCAGAGGTCTTTTTCCTAGGTTTTCTTCTAGAATTTTTATGGTTTCAGGTCTTACATTTAAGTCTTTATTCTATCTTGAGTCAATTTTTGTATATGGTGAGAGACAGGGATCAAGTTTCATTCTTCTGCACATGGATATTCTATTTTCCCAGCATCATTTATTGAATAATGTATTCTTTCCCCAGTGTATGTTTTTGTGTGCATTGTTGAAGATCAGTTTGGTTTAAGTATATGAATTTATTTCTGGATTGTCCATTCTGTTCCATTGATCACTGTGTCACTTTTAAGCCAGTAACATGCTGTTTTGGTTACTATAGACTTGTAGTATAATTTGAAGTCAGATAATGGGATGCCTCTGGTTTTATGCTTTTAACTTAGGATTGCTATGGCTCTACAGGCTCTTTTTTGGTTTCATGTGAATTTTAGAATTGTTATTCTAATTCTGTGAAAAATGACATCATTATTTTTTGGAAGAATTAGCCTTCAATAAATTGAATGTTCACTTTATTTCAGTTCAGCAGACATTTAATAAACAAATTATGAATACAATGTACTTTTATAGCAATTCGAAGTAAGAAGTTATAAGATAGTATTTTCTATGTTTATGGAACTTATGAGTTGGGGTGACATAAGATATGTAATTTAAAAACCACAAGGCTAAGTACTTTTTAACACCTTCTGTTGTCCATTCTTCAGCAAGAATGACAGTAATTTGAGTGGTTTGCTTAACCATCAGTTTCCAAACCCCACAGTCAAAGATAAAAGTTTGGAGAAGAACCAGAGATCTATATTTTTAACAAATCACTCAAGTTATTCAAATGCAGGTGATTTCTATGGAAAGGTTGAGAAAAACTGTTCTAAACCCTCTAATTAAATAACATATTTCTTAGAAAAATAATTGTTATTAACAAAAACAAACAAAAAAAAGGAAAGCCACAGACAAGAACATTGGCAAACCAGTCCAACCATCAAACGGAGACTAGATGATCAGACTGCTTGTGTATTCCATCCACCTGACACATATTTCTCTTGATATAGAATGTGACAGCCTTTTAGAAACAGAAGCTATTGAATATTCAAATAATATAAGTTACTTATGTTTGATCACATGCTCACCAGGCATCCTTCAGATCATTTGCCCTCACATGCCAGAGCCTACAGGGAGAGATCAGGCACAAATCTACATAACTACTCAGTCTACCCAACAACTATATTTCATACAGTAAATTAAATTATAACATTTTTTTAAATCTATTTTTATGAGCTTTGTTCGTATGGAATAGTATGCTTGAATCCAGTTAACTCTGAGATACTGCAAGTCTATGTTTCTAAACCTTTAAGGTCAAATCTTGAACTTTGGTGAATTCAATGAATTAAATACTATCTTTTGAGGCTTCTTGTTGTTAAACCAGTTGGGCTGAAATAATGACACCCTTATTGTCTTGTTAATCTTTTCTTTCCTACATTGCTTAGAGCAGGTGAAAACATGCTGATCAGGAAAAATCAGGAAAGGTCAGAGAAGAGTGGCATATGGGCCTATTTTGAAAAACATACAGAATTTGTTTAGAATATGTGAAAGTGTGACAAATTTGCATGTGATTATAAAGAAACAATATAAGCAAAGTTAAGCAAGGCAGAAAAAGAAAGCTTGCTTTAGTGAGCTATAATATAAGTACATTTACTTAGAACATTGGGTTCAGTGAAAGAGAAGGAAGAAAAAAAGAGAAAATTGGATTTTTGAACTCTGTTTTGTTTATGGTGTCCCCCAAGTGCAAGCAAAAGAAACTTAATTTTATTCTCTCTAGTACACTGTAGTAACTATCAAATTTAATAGTGTAGAGATGACCAAATTAACTAGACAGATTGTCTAAAAATGTTTTCATAAAAAAATTGACATGGAATAATTTATAAATTATAAAGGGAGGGATTATAAAATAAGAAAATGAGTTGGCTTTATGCATGACTAAAATATTATTTGAAGTTGTATTCATTTATGTATTCATTATGTATTTATGTCATCACTTTGGTGTCAGAGTAATGGAGTCCAAGTTCATAACTCAGTCATTTTCAAGTCTTGCTGATCTATTACGTAGGCTAGATGTGAATTAAGGACATATTCTTGTTAATACTCTATGCTGTGATTATTTGCTTCACCTCAACCTATAGATCTATGCTTTTCTATCCCCAAGTTATCAAGGATTTGTTAAGGGTGATGATTAAATTATTTATGTATTTGTTACAATGAATATCTCCATTCCAATTATTCTGTATGTCTAATAACTGTTTAAAATAACTCTTCACTTATAAAGTGAAGAGTTTTCACCACAGGTATATGCTAAACTTTGATAACTGAAAAATTATATTTATAACTGACTAGAATATCTTTACTATGGCACAGTGTCTTCATCAGTTGTTCCCTAGTAATTGTATACCTTCTTTTGGAAATCTGAGGCAGGATTTTGCTTTATATTAGAATTATAATAGAATTTATATCCTAGTGCAATGATATTTTTAGTCCAAAGAATAAAGAAATAACCTTGCATTAGCCATTTTCCTATTAACAAATAAGAGGACAGATATTATGCTCTTTATTCTTCCTCCCAAATGACTTTGAAAATTAAACTCATAAATAAAGTGAGGGGAAAAAAAAGATCACATTTTCTACAAAATCCCAAAACAATTGATAGAGAATATTTGATTGAACTTTCTGCTTCCTGTAATAGAGAGATTAATAAAATCATTCCTCATTACTGAGACATGTCAATCCTTTAATACATTTAACTTTTTCATAATATGCTTCTCTCTTTGACTCAACTGACCTTGTAGCAAATGCCCTCTTTCTGTCTTTTCCTGCTTACCAATTATAAATTTAATAATGTTACTGTAATCATTGCTCATTTTAAATGACAAAAATAACTATTCTTTTATAATAGCACATAGATTCTGAGATAAATACCATCTATAAACTTCTCTGTAAAGGTTTAGATATAATTATGTAGTCCTAACAAGTATGTGAATTGTTTCCTAACTGAAATTAAAATCGTAATAATGTGTATTTGTAAACATGTAATGCCACAAATATGTCTCTAGTTAAAAGTGGTATACACGGCTTTGAGAGAAACAAGACAATAACTGAAATCAATTTCATTGGATTTCTATGGTGTTTTATAACTATACTTGAAATTCTTTTCTAATATTTCAGCAGATTAGCATTACGATTTTCTAAATACACATTTATAAATTATTTAGCTTTTCTAACCATTGAGTCTTGATATTTTTAAATATAAAGAATTAAGAAAAACAAATAAGACAAAACTTAATTTCATCTATTGTTATACAGATTAGGTGAATAATTGCATATATGAGTGTAAACTATATAAACACATATGTATTAATTATATGTTCTCCATATTATATATTTTCATTCAAACATTCATAATTTCCTTTTCCAAATTTAATATATTTCTAGTGAATCTTATTCTTTCCACCCTTTAGTTACCAAGACTTTGAGTCTTTTTGAATGTTATACCTTGAGAAACCAGAAAAAGAAGAAAAAACTAAGCCCAAAGTTGATTCATCATGCTTCTGACTTGGATGCCTTATGCCATTCCTTAGTGAATCAAATTTTATCTTGTATTTATTCCTTTTTCTATAATATATAATTTTCCACATAAACACTGAAGGATTTCTCTACTCTGTCCTTTGGAAATTACAGCACACCTTACTTGACCTCAGAGTAATATTTCTCCACTGAAACACACACTTCACATGTTCCACATGTAGAAAGATTTAAAAAAAATTCTGTGAATGTACTAATTAAGTGTTAAATTACTTTCAAGACATCTTAATTTGAACATATTGACAAATAAAGTTGACTTAAGAGAATACAACTTTAAAAATTATTACATATATTTATATATATGATTACATGCTTATGTATAATTTTTAATTTTATAGGCTCTTATACACACAATTTCTGCCTATCTAAACATTGCCTATGTGACTGTAAGGATGGGGTTCCTAAGTAACTTTCAGGTTTTATCCTATTGTAGTAAATCCTGTCTTTTCTTACAAAAGAAAAAAAAATAAGGTTCCGGAAGCAGTATTAAGAAATTATCTAATTGCTGCTCGTTTGTCTTGGGAAAAGCCAATTCTCCTGGAAAAATGTCTGTCTTATTCAGAAAGCTCTCCAGGGAGGAATTCTTCTGTCAGTAGGCTTTTGCTGACAAAAAGTGCCCCATATCAAAATTGGCAAATCCTCTAATTCCATTAGATGCTTTAAGGAGCTAACTATTAAAAAATTACTCTGGATGAGTTCATAGGATCGTGATAGCAACTCTAATTTCTAATAACATTTTTTCTACCTATTTTTTATTTTTCATTTTTGAAACTTGAAACATTATAATCTTCTTCTGTATCTTCCGTTTATAAAATGCTCGGTTATTTTAGAAAATAAATTAATAATATTTATAAGTGTATATTATAATATGTTATATAATAATCATATGGCTATATAATTATAATAAGCTAGTGAATATGTCAACTAGGTAGTGAGCAAATTTGGTCATTTTTAAAAGTGTAGGTTACTTCTTTTTAATTGCTATATTGCTTAAGTTATGTTCTCTTGTCATTGTGCTTACTCAAAAAACCTACTATAAACATATTTGCATTCTTCATAAGATCATTAATATATGTTTCTTAAGCATATATTTTATGAGCTAATTGAAACTAGTGGCATATGTATGTTTTGCCTAAGAAAGAAGTCTCCTAAAATAATTATGTATAATTATATATAATATGAATATATATAATTTTCTGTTTTAAAGCCATTTATAAAATAAGTCTGAAGTTCCTAGAAAGTAAGTGATAATCATCACATGAGACAGAATATATACATAAGACATACATGCACACTATTACACATGGTACATAATCACATATACATAATGGAAATGGCCAGTGATATTTCAACAGCTGTGAGTACAAGTCATCAGTCTCAAAATATTGCTGAGTGAAAATATTCATCAATTATCAGCCTCAAAATATACCTGTCAAAGTAGACTATAACTGGGCTCAACGGAATACTTTGCAATAGATAACTTCCACACATTTGTGATAAATGTATTTTAGGTTCTAGAACACTAAAATGCAACATGATTTTTACATGTTTATTGAAGTTTGTCAAATATATATTAAACATTCCATGTTTAATTGTCCCCATGACATTTTATAATTTTCTATGAATAGATAACTCAAGACTTTACCTCATTATTGATATGAATACAGATCCTAAAAAATATCAAATTTAAACAATGTTTTCTGATTTAATTTTGTAATATTAATTATTACTAAGGTAAAATAAATTTAACATAGGTTGAAGTGTTCAGTTCCTAATAGTTGCTTTGATAAAATATTAGTATACTTCTGAGTTTAACTTATGTTTATTCCAAACTTACAGCTATATTTAGATATGGCCTTTGGCCACAGACTTAACAAAATAAGCCTGGAAAAATGGCGACTAATTTTTCCTGTTTACTTACTTGTTCACTTACTGTATATCCATGCAATGCAAATAATATAAAACTTGTGAGTGATTATGTTTGTACTTATTTGTATTATAAATATGACATATATAATATCTGATATCTTATAGCTGATTTCAAGTTATAGTTTTAAAGTGTTTTTTCAATCTTTCTGAATGCACTCTTCTTTCAAGACATATTCAACAGATATTTGTTGAACAGCTATTACACAACACTCTGTGATATGCTCTCTGAATGTTAGAAAAATAGAAATAGAATCCTTGTGCAATAAAGACAACATGAAGACTTTAAAAATGAAGAGTAAAAATGAAATCTTTTTCATTACTTAAATAATCCCAAAGAACATAAAATTTTAATTTAGTTTTACTAAATTAGGGCTCGATTAAAGTTATATTGTGTTTTATATCAAGCAAATACTTCAGCAAAGATATAGAAAAGGGAAAGTGAAAAGAATTGTCAAAAGAGAATGAGTAGGCTAGTAAATCTACTAGCCTGCTAGTAAATCTATAGAAAATTCTGGAAAAGAAATTGCTATCTTGAATGCTACAGTAATGATTTTGATCTTTTGAATTGACAAATACTCTCAAATATTTTTCACATGATCAGATTTTGGAGATTTTTCTTCCAGTAACAAAGTTTGGTTTGCTAAGGAAACAAGAACCTCAAGAAAAGGAAACATTTCCTTCAATGATAAAAATTCATTAAGGTTTCTGATTTTTATTCAAAAAAAATGCAGAAAGCTTTTTATAATTTCCCATTATGATATATGTTTTCATTTTCAAACAAAGACATATTTGAAGCATTTATAGAAATGCAATTATGAGGCTGTCAAAAATTTCTATAACATTGATTTTCTCTATAACTTATAGGGTTTTCTTGGTATCTTAAAAATGGCAATGGAAAGAAATTAAAAAGATGATGGCTTTTTGTATAATTATAATTTATTTATTTCTCCAGTGTTTGTGTTTGAGGGGTGATTCAAACATTTGGGCAAAAGCCACATGAATGGGATTAGTGCCCTTATAAAAAAGACCCCAGAGAGCTGCCTTGCTCCTTCCACTGTACAACGACACAAGAAGATGCCAGCTATGAATCAGCAGCCTTTCACTAGACAAGGCATCTGCTGGTGCCTTGATCTTGGAATTCCCAGTTTCAGAACTGAGAGAAATAAATTTCTGTTCATAAGCCACACAGTAGAGCAGCCTGAACAGACTAAGACAAACAACCAGTGCTACCAGCCCAATAAAGTGTCAATTTCTTAGTATTATTCACCAAAGAAATAATAAATCTCTAAGATATTAATCACATAAAATTTCTGGATTTGGGAGGAAATGGGGAGATGGTCATATCTTACTTCCTAGGAAACAATAAGAACAAGGCCTGGAACACTTTATTTTTTAATTTTCTTTTTCCTTCAAGTATGTAAAATCAGAAAATGAATAAATAATTTGAGCATTCTTACATAAGCCCTCCTTCCCATCCCTTATAGCATTTATTGACATAATAGACACTGTTTTTCAGTTGTTGACCTCTTAGTTCAACCACTTGCCCCCTTCCTGAAAAATATTATTTTCCATTCATGTATGTTGAATTTTTCTTTCTCCATTTGGCACATTATTCTGAACCTACAAACATGCTTAAGTCAACCTCATGCTAAATTTTAAAAGGAAATAAAATAAAATATGTGATTTTCCATAATTCAGTTTTCCTATCACAGGTACAGTAGTCCATATACAAGCAAAGATTAATTTACTTTAAAATTTAAAGAATTTTAATAGTACTAAACAGTGAGTATTAAATATTCATACACAATGCAGGAACCATATGAGTCAAGAATAAATCCAAATATTTACCACTTCTAAAGTCATTATTAAAAAGTTTAAAATTTGTGTTTAGCTCTTTTAATATTAAAAGCAAAGTATCATTACTCAATACATAGAAGTACTCTAATTGTTTCAAATGGAACATTAGTATATTAGATTTTTTTTGAAAAGAGGAATCGCCAAATGCTTCTATTTACATATCTCTAAGCAGCATATTATAATTATATCTATAATGGATATGTGCCTATATTTCAACTCAGAACTTTGAAGAGCTAGTTACATACAGAAAGTCTGAGAATTGTCTACAATTATTGTAATAACCAGGTACAAAGAATTTCCCATCATAAAGCATTCTTGCTAAACCTTTTATCCTTCAAGTAAAGAATCATTCAAGTTTATTAAATGAAGGAATTTGAAGAAATAAATTCTAGGTGAAATATCACCCAAAGAAATGGTTCCTAGAGTAATCATACCCCTTCATAAGGCTCTTTTAATTGGGTCATCACTCTAATTCCCTCATTTCCAGTCATATTTCTTAATGATTTATCTATATTTTTTCATTTCACCTTATCTTTTTATTACTGTCTACTGCACACTACATTCTGGCTAAGACCATCGATGGCTTTTAATTGTCAATCCTAATTAAACTCCTATTGGCCCCATTCTATTATAACTTTCTAGAATATTTGCATTATGAATTACTCCTCACAAATATTTGCTACATGGAATTTACTAATATGTTTTGTCTTATATTCCTCTGAATGCTCATTTTCAGTCTCTTTAATTTTTTAGTTTTTCTCAACTGACTCTCTTAAAACAACATTTTCTAAAGTTAAAATCTTGTCTTTTTGGATTCCATACTACACCTGTCTTTCACTTAATAAATTTTTCAGGCCTCACAGCTTCAAATTCTGTGTATGTATCAGTGATTCCCAAATATATAACTATATCTTTTTTATATCCTTACTTGTATTTTTTAACTTACAACTGATTATCTTCAAATGGTGGCCCATCAGGCAAGTTAAATTTAGTAGCTCCAGAATTTGTCTAATAATTATTTCCTTCCTACCTTACCTGGGTAGTACGACTTGATTTAAATGTCTTTGAATTATTGGCTATTATCAAGAGAAACAAAATGACTATTTCAAAATATTCAAAAACATTTTCTGGGTCTCCAAAATGGATTCAATAATTCATCTTTGTCCCATCCTTTCTTGATTCTAAAAGTATTAAATTCAGTGAACACTCACACTTTCTCACAGATGGAAATCAAGTTACTATTCGTCATTCTTTTGGTAGTACTGAAAAGTAGTAAAATGCAAATAATGCAGGATTAGATGTAAAAGATTATCTCATATAAAATCTGCTTTAATTTTAGAAAATGCTCTCCAAAATTGTCTAATTTTAAGGGATTTTTGTTATTTTCCTGAATAAACTCAGAAATGCAGTTTGGTGGGCACAGGGATGGGGGAATATTACAAAGCGGAAATGGAATGTGGTTCTGAGTTGGAAATGTTTGCAATGGCAGACTCATTGTAACCATGTATGCCTGATGGATTTGGGGAGCACCAAGGACATTGTTCTCAATGATGATTACTGTATGGCATATAAAAATTTTCAGGTGTTTGTTAGTAACCTCAAATTGGTATCTACTTTGTTTTAACTCTGCTAAATAATAGTAAGGGATAGAATTACTCCACATTTTGGTTGGAGCAAAGCAAAGAGAGCTGACTAGCTGAATCAATATGGAAAGATACTAAGGATGGATGTTGCCAACGGTAACTGGGGAGAAACCTGGAATTCACGTCATTAGGAGAGGTGAAAAATGAATACACGAAAACAATCCCTGGATATCTTCAGAATTTTTCAAGAGAGTACTGGGCTTACTTTAGACAAATAAACTGGAGAACTGGAGTTATTTTATTTGAGTTTTCATAAAAATTTCATGAGAATTCCGCCAGTTAAATGCACTGTCTTCCAGCAAACCTTCACCACTGCTCCTTCCCACACGACCTTTCCCCATCTAGTTGTTCAAGTCTTATAACCTTAAACTTTCTTTTCGTGTCATCACTGTCTAGTTTTAGTAATTATCATTTCTAATTAGAGCCAAATACACTGGTATCTAGTTAGTTGCCCTTCTCTCATTCTGTCTGCCCTTCAGTATGTTCTCCACATTGCCAGCAAATACAATTGTAATTCTTTTACGTGTATGATCAAATGTTTTCAAGTCAAAATACCATTGCATGAGATACAAGTTCTTTCAGTGTTATTCTAACACTGAAATACAGTGTTAGAAATACAGTGTTAAATACAGTGTTATTCTAACAGTCTTTTGTCATGTTTTCCATAAAATCACCCTCCTACACACACATACACTTATATATTAGCACATAAACAAAAAAACTTCGTCTGTATTGGACTACTCATCATTGATGGATATATGAAAGCTTGCTTTATCTCGTTTGTTTTTCACATGTCAATTTCTCTGCCAAGAATACACCTCTTATGATTTCCTCCTCTTTTCTTTGCTACAAAATAAGGCTAAAGGAAAATATCACCTTTGATTTGAAGACTCTCCCTGTCTCTTAGGTAGATTTAACCATACATTTCTAGGTGATCCTAGAATACTATATGTTATCATATAATCTATGTTAATGTCATTATACCTGCCTATTCTTTTAAGTTAGCTTCTCAGAAGGCAGAGACCATGTCTAATTCATTGTGATATCACCACAGTCAAACAAATAATAGATTTGCAGTAAATATGTTGCAAGCATAAATGAATTTTTGAATGAATAAATTTATGGGTAAATGAATATATGTTTTATAGTTTCATAGACAGAAACTTTTCATTTTTTATTCATGTAAAAGCAGGCATTAAATACATATCCTCTTTTTAGAAATTGTAGTGGATTTCCCTACATGAGATTATACTTGCCTAAGTTCCCACATGTGAATCGAAAAATAAGCTTCTTGAATTTAAAATGCCAAGATAATTAGCATTTCGTTTGCCCAGAGAGGAAATAAAGATTCTAGTTCATTCATTGAAACACTGGTTTGGCACTCTCCTTGTCTCAGGAGTTAATAATAGAATGGCACTGATTATTAAACAAAGTGTTCTTTACCCTAGTTCTTCAATTCTGTAACACCTACTTTCACATTAATTCTAAAATCATAGTTTCTTTCTCAAAACCAGTGAAGTTTCTGTCTACATGAATTGTGTATAAATCAGAATTCTTAATTGGAAAAAACAGATCACATATTTAGTTAATTCACAAAAAGATCTTTAAATGATACTAGTAAGTTGGAGAATCTCTAGGGAAGTCAGAAAGTTAGGCTTTGGGGCTCTCAAGACACTACAACCAGGGCCAACACCCAAACCTCATCAGAGGAGTTCTGTGAGGACCACACTGTCCACACATGCACACACTTTGCCTCCAAATACTGGGGCTAGACTTGGCACCATAGTCTTCAACACCTCTGCTCCTGAAGGCCAAAGGCACTTCCTCTTTCGACCTCACCAGAAAATGGATTCTAAACACCACTTGCCTCTTCACCTTGCTTGCCTTCAAACCAAGATGTTAATAAAGTTTATCTGCTTGCTACAGTCCACATCATGCGCCTGACCCACGTTGCAGTTCAGGCTGTATATACCAATTTCCTATGGCCGCTGTATATACCACAAACTTAGTGGCTTAAAACAATACAAATTTATTATCTTGCAATTCTGAAGGTGGTTTAAGTCCAAAATGAGACTTACTGGGCTGAAATCAAAATGTCTTTAGGGCTCTATTCCTTTCTCAAGATCCTAAGTGAGATTCCATTTTCTCGCTTTTTCCAGCTTCTAGAGGTCATCCACATTTCTAGGCTTGTGGTCCTCTTTCTCCATTTTCAATGCCAGAAAGTTGGGCCAAGTACTTCTCATATTTCCATCTCCCTGGTCCTTTTCTCAATTTTCTTGTTTAATTTCAAGGACTCTTATGATTATACTGGGCCCACCTGGATAATTGAGGCTAATATCCCCATTTCGAGGTATGCTGATTAGCAAATTGAATTCCATCTACAATTTTAATTTCTCTTTATTAGATGACTTAACATGTCCACAGGTTCTGGGGATAAGGATATAAACTTCTCTGGGAAGCTGTTATTTCACTTACTACAGTTCACACACTGGCCCCCCCCGAAATTTGTGTTATTCCCTATGCAAAATAAATCTGCGTTACTCCAAGGTCCCCAAAGCCTCAGCCCATTACAGTATTAACTCAAAGTTCAAAATCTTATCAGCTTAAATCTCAAAACCTACATCAACTTAATCTGGGATAGGAGACACTCTGAGAATTAACTGCACTGTGGAAAATTCCTACCCATCCACGGACCTGTAATACTCAAGAAACAAGTTATTTGCTAGCAAAATGCAATGGTGGCATAAGTATAGAATAACAGTAAAAGACACTCTTGTTCAAAATGAGATAAAAAGAAAGGAAAATGGAGTTGCCAGTCCAAAACAATTATAAAATTTAGTTGAGCAAATTATAATACATTTGGTTTCCAGATCTGGAAAACTCCCCTTTGAGTCTCTGATCTATCGTCTGAGTCATTCTACATTTTTCATCAATGGTAACATGTGCTTGCAGCCAAGTAATTTTATTCATCCAGCTGCTTGCATGTAGAATTTTGAGAGTACAATATCCTGTTTTTATTTTGTCGTTTCATGGCCTCCTTTAATCCAAGTTGACCATGCTTCTATGGGTATAATATTCTGAGAAATTTTGTAAATCTCCCATGTATATCATGCCATGCTATGCCACATTTTGTTGCATTAGCATATGTGTGTTCATGTATGTCTGCATGTATAAATACATGCATGTTTGTATGTTATTAGGATGAGAGGTTCTTCCACAAGTCATTCACAATCTTACTTTCTATTTTTGATGCTGTTTAGATTACTTAGATATATGAGCAACATTAAATTTTTCAAAGAGCCTTTGTGTGACTGAGTAGTACTCTGACCCTTTAAGAGCAAGTCCTCACTAGCTGGCAGATACTCATTTATTTTTATTTCTTTAGAGCTGTGGACTTCAACCCCCAGGCTCCAGACTGGTACTGATCCACAGCCTGTTAGAAACCAGGCCTCATAGAGGAGGTGAGTGGCAGGCAAGCAAGCAAAACTTCATCTGTATTTACAGCCGCTCCCCATCACTTGCATCACTGCATAAGCTCTACCACCTGGCAAATCAGCGGGGGCATTAGATTCTCATAGAAGCGAGAACTCCACTGTAAACTGCACATGTGAGGGATCTAGGTTGCTCACTCCTTATGAGAATCTATTGCCTGATGATCTGAGATGGAGCTGAGGTCATGATGCTGGCACTGGGGAAAGGCTGCAAATACAGATTATCATTAGCAGAGAGGTTTGACTGCAAAATAAATGTAATGTGCTTGGATCATCTGAAACCACCCCCCCTGCCCCCATCTGTGGAAAATTTTCTTCCATGGAACCGGTCCCTGGTGCCAAAAAGATTGAGGACTGCTGCTTGAGAGCACACATTCCCAGAAGTAAATTTATTACTTTTAGCAACTGTTGCAATCCAAATAGGCTGAGATCTTCCAAATCACAGTCCTGGTTCACTTTTGTTTGCAATTGTACCCTCAATTTCTCTCTTTCATCATATATTTTACCATAAATAGCAAGCATAGATCAGCTGATACTCTCATCACTTTTTTGGGCAATCTCCTCAACTAAATACTCAGTTTCAACACTTAAAATTTCATTATTTCCTAATTACTGCAAGACAGAGTACTACTAAGGTTTCTGTCACTGTGTCACAAATATCCCCTTTCCTTAAATTTTCAATAACATGTTCCTCATTTCTTTCTGACCCTCAACATCAGTGCCATGAGCATCAGTATTTCTACTAGCAATCTGTTCACTATGATTTAAGCATTCCCTAAGGTGATTTAGGCTTCCTTTACCATGCTTTTAACTTTCCCTGAGTGCTCGGTAGCAGAGTCATTAAGATCCATACTAGCCATCTGTTCAAGACAATCTAACCTTTTTCTGTCATGCTAGTCAAAAGTTTTTCAGCCTCTGCCCATGGCCCAATACTAAAGCCACTTCCACATTTGTAAGGTATTTGTTATAGCAGCATTCCACTTTTAGGTCATAAAATCTGTTATCAGTTGAAGTACAACCAGAGGGCAGAAGTAGGAGATAGATTTTAAGACATTTATTGCAACAAATTGGCTTACATGATGTGGAAACTGGCTAGACAAGTCCAATATCCGTGAAGCAAGCAGTCAGGAGGAGCAGGTTGAAACTAGAGCTTAAACTCTAGTAGACCTTAAGCTGCTGTCTGCAGGGAGAATTTCTTCTTTTCTGGGCAAGACTTATATCTGCTTTTAAGATTTTACAACTGACTGGGCTACACAGATAACATAGGATCATCTCCCTTACTTAAACTCAACAGATTATGGAATTTAATCACATCTATAAAATACCTTCACAGTACCACCCAGATTAGTATTTGATTGAATAACTGGGACTGTAGCCTTTCCAAGTTGACACACCAAAAAGACAATCACACTAGGCAAGCATCTTTTCTGTCTTCTCCGCTGAATAGTTAGGTATTAGAAGACAAGAACAAGCACAGGAAGAATGTACAAAAGGATCTGGGTGTCTGGAAGACACAACATATGACCCACTACACAAATTCACATGATATTTCCCCAGATTTCTTTTGAAGCTGTCAGTGACACATTGTTCCCTTGTTGATGATGATTTTTTATTGTTTTTTATATGATTTACAACAAAATATGAATTCCATAGTATATTTTCCCTCTTAATTTTACTTTATTTTCACTTTTCCTTCATTTTGTTACTTTTTACTCTTGCTCCATCCCTCTCTCCTCTCCTTACTAATATGCATTCAAAAGTGCTATCTCCCTGTTGATTAAAGGGCATACAGTTTTAGTTGGACAAGTTGAATTAGTTCTGGAGATCTATCGTACAGCATGGTGATTATAGCTAATAATAATGTATTGAATACTTGAAATTTGTTAAGAGATTAGTTCTTAAACATTCTCACCACAAAAAACTGGGAAGTATGTAATGTAATGGATAAATTAATTAGTTTTATTTAAGCATTTCACAATATAAGAAAACATCATGTATACTGTAAAGATATACAATATTTATTTTTCATTTACACCTTTGCAAAGCTGAAGAAATAATGCTATCTTCCTATCAAAGTTTATTTCCTAGGATGCCACACTTCTTCTTTTTTCTTTGCTTTATCTGCCCTCTGCCACACATCAGGAGTCCCAAACTCCCTTTTTATCACATACTGTAAAGAGACCATGTGGTGTTGAGTTTTATAACTTTAGAATCAATGGAGTCAAATATCATAAAAATGACCTCTGCATATCAAGATGGAAATGGTCACAGTAGATGAGACACTAATAGATAGGATCCTGACAACTAAAATTAGGTTTAATTTCAGAAGAAACAAGCTTCAGTGGAAGCAGAACAAAAAGTATTTGATCTGATCTTATTCTTCAATCCAAGCAAGTCCAGCATTGAAAAAGTATTTGAGATCAATGTAACACTTTATAAAATAATTACATCTTTCTTCAAAGGGAAGATACTATTATTTGTGGACATTGCCAAACTCTATCTTTATTAGAGACCTTCGTAATTTTTTTGCAAAGCATAAATGGAACTATATTGAATATTTGTGCTAATTGGCTTATGTATGTTCAGCTTCATTATTCTTAAGGTCTAATGTGATATGGTTTCCTTTACGATTTCTTGAAACCAGGGTGTGTGTGTGTGCGTGTGTGTGCGTATGTGTATATATATGTGTGTGTATGTGTATGTGTATATATATATGTGTGTGTGTGAATATATATATGGACGTGTGTGTGAATATATATGTGTGTGTGTATGTGTGTGTGAATATATGTGTGTGTGTGTGTGTGTGTGTGAATATATATGTATGTGTGTGTGTGTGCTGAACTTTGGAGAAATAGGTTTAAGAAATTACCATTCTTTGGAAAGAAAGAATATAAAATATATAAACATTATTTAGGTGAATTGCTTCTATGATTGAATCTTATGAGAGTCTACTGGTGAATGTTAAATTGTATTCTATAGGGCTTGAGCTTACTAATTTCAGAGATAAGAAATTATAAAGTATCTTTTGCAAAGGCCTGAATATAGTTCCATTTCTGGTGGCAAATGCAGTACAAAATTCAAAATATTAAGGAGAACGATAACCAAAGCAACAACAAATTCACAACTTGCATTTTTAGTAAAACTAGGATGAGGGAAAAAAACTCCACAAACAAAAATTGTGTCCAAATGTTGCCAAAAGCAGGGACTCCAAGCAAGCCATGAATAGACACACACAGGAAGGTCCCATGGAAATATACAGGAATCTATGCAAGAGGCCTAGAAACCAGAAGCTCAGAAATCACTGAAGATACAGAAATATTGAACGTAATGAAAACGAAAATATTTAGTTACATGTAATTTTGGGTTTTATTATTATGAGATTAAGAAAATGACTGAGACAAGATAACACAGTGGCTAGCTGAGTGTTACAAAGCCGGGTAAAGCAATGCAAATTCAATCTAGTGCAGTCGGTTTTTGGAATCATGTGATGGCAATGGTCTATTCTGGTTTAAATGTTAATGGGGACAATTCCCGGATATTAATGACTTCAGAAATATTTCCAGTTAGTCCATACCCATTCTGTACATGTAAATTGGAGAAAAACTAGGGAAGAAAATTACTGGGATTATGGCTGCACTTTCTCTATCTCTCCCCTTTCATAACTGGAATGACTGTTGATATCGTATGTATTTTGTCTGTATTCCATATCCATCTTCCTTATCACCTGAGAGGAGAGCAAATATTATTGCTCCTCCAATTCAGAAGACAGTTGCATAGAGACAGGAGATAATTTCTCATCACGTCATGGTAGAATTCACATTATCAGAACATATTATTATAAGGTTTTACTGTATTGACTTCCAGAATGAAATGATACCAACAGAAGATGATCACTGGATTTAGAACCAGTATTGAATAGACCTGATTTTTTAGAGAAGCAGAAAGAGAAGAGGTGGGAATTGTGATAAGGGTTATTTGCCAGAGGTAGCAGATTTGAAGAATTTTAGTGAATAGAATTTCTATAAATGAAGACATATCCTGTAAGCCAAAGGTTGTTAGATGTAAGGAAGTCAAAACTGATGGCACAAGATCCCTTTCAAAAGATCTATGAGATCCAAACATGCTGTATTTTTAATTTCTTTGCAAACTAAGAGGAAACCTTTAACATGGGAAGTTTGGAGAGCCACCCTGATTAATCCTACCACTGTTGCCAAGAAATATATCAATAACAATCCAGGAAAATGTACTCAATGTTTATATGACTATCAAAAAATTTACTGCTTTAAAGAATGAAACTAAGAACAAAAACAATGCAGAAATACATGAATACAGAAACAAGATGCCCTATGAGTCTAGGATGCGATATTGGAACTGTAACCTGAGAAAGATATGAAAGAAACAGACTTTACTATATAATCAATGAAGAAAAAAATGCATCAAAATACATTGATTAAAAACTATAAATGGATAAACAATTTAATATTAAATGATATTTTATATATATGCTGGAAGAAAACATGGGTGAATACCTTTATAGCCTTGGAGTAGGAAGGTGTTTTCAGCTGTGATTCACAATCCAGAAGTCGTAAAACAAGATTATTAAATCAAAAACATCTGCAGAAATACTCTAAGCAAAAACAAAACACGAATGATAATGGCACATGCTCCCTATGAGGAGATGAAAAAGCTTGCAGGGGCATTGCTGTGATATTTTAGGGCTGCTCTTGCCATCCTCAGAGAGGAAGAAGCAAATCAGGCCTGAATTGGGGTCTGGGAAGGAAGTAGAAGGTGGAGTGTGATCTGAGAGCTGCTGACAAGAAAGTGGAAAGCTAGAAGATCTAGAAGCTGAACACTGGGTGGGAAAAAGTCCATGGCAAAGACACCAGCAACATATGGTTATCTTATTTACAATTCTAGAGGCAAAATGCTAGTAGATAATTTCAGAACTACATATAACAGAAAGGACTAAACTATCTGTCAGTCCTGGAAGCTATGCTTGGGGTCCGACATAGATTCAAATTTTATGACAAATGATATCCAAATTCATATCTCACAAAGGATTTATATCCTTAATATATAAAGAGCTTCTAAACAATGGAGAAGAAAAAAGTCAACATCCCTGTAAAAATGAAGGAGTGATATATGTAAAAAGATCCGAAAAAAAGACATATAAATCGTTCCTAAATATATGAAAAGCTACTCAAAATGACTTCTCATTAAAAATGAAAAAATTTGGAATATCATTTTTCATCAACTAGATTTACAAGAATCTAAAAATATGAACATATTCTTCAAAGAAAATAAATTCATTCACTGCTAATAAGGATGCAAAATGCTACCATCATGGGGCAAATTTGGCAATATCTTGAAAATTTATCATCTCACCTCACAACGCTATTTCTTAGAATTTATAGCAAAAACATTGTGCAAAATAAGGACACAAAGCTATTCACTGCAGCAATACCTATAAGGCAATGGATGTGAAATAATTCATATTTCTATCAATGTGGGCTGATGGATTAAATCATAGTTCATCTACAATATGAAATGATTTTGTGTAAGAAATGAAATTCCCAAAATAAAACTTCATGAGACAAGAATTGATGAGTTGTGACCTCCATAATGGTTATTTATGAATAAAAGAGAAAAATAACTTCTAAGGATCCAAGAAAAATTTTCCTTATGTGTATTAATCTATTTGTGATTATAGTATAATAGATATTCCACCTTAAACTTCCACAAAGTGAAATAAGTTAAATTCAGAGATTGGCTTTATAAATGATTTTTAGATATTGCTTTTGTATTTCAGTACAAAAACGTATCCATAAGTCGATAATATTTATATAATTTAACATTTTACAACGTAGCATTGGGAATACTATGAATTGAGTACGGTCGATATTTTAACAGAAAGGTAAAGAAAAGTCAAGACTTTCTTTATTCCTCCAGGTCAGTCTTTGGATCATGTCTGACCCAATCTTACACTTCTGATTCCTAGTCAAATGCCTTTCCGCTACCACACTCCCCAGAAAAGAAATCTGGTTTCTGACAAAATATTAATCATAAATGAAACAGGGTCATTTTTCTAAGCATTTTATCCAAAATGAGTGTATTCTCTGTCTATATAAAACTGAGAATAATAAGAGTAAATCACTAGCAAGTACATTTTTTATTAATAAATGTCCATAAATCTTGTCATGCAAATAAATTCTGTTACTTGGTATGTTTTATTTATACTTAAAATATTTTAGGTATGATAATACATATGTGGCAGATTGTTTTTGATTATTCGTACCTTTACGTTCCTTTCATCCTTTAAGAGATCCGAAGGGATACAATCCTTCTGGGTCAGGCGACTTGCAATACCATCCAGGAGATAAAAGTGTAAGTCGTTGTTCTACTGAGTTTAGACTGGCCATGTGACTAGTTT
Organism: Avahi laniger; assembly: GCA_963575035.1. Taxonomy (NCBI): domain Eukaryota; kingdom Metazoa; phylum Chordata; class Mammalia; order Primates; family Indriidae; genus Avahi; species Avahi laniger. Next base: position 25,126 of record CAUYSK010008998.1, read on the forward strand.
TGGTCAATGATAGCAAACATAGATACACAATGTTCAAGTAGAGACTATTAGTTTTGTAAGTTTACAGCAGCTCTTCCTCTTCAACTTTACTGGAGAATGTTCATGTACTATACAGGTGCTGCTCCTTTATCCTGTGTTCTGGAATAAAGACATATGCCAATCACACCGAAATGGAGCAAAGCTACAGACTGTAACAATCTTTGCCTGAAGCCCAGACACTGCCAGGAGCAAAGTTGCATCCAACGCACAACTATATACTGTGTGAGTGGTAATTAAATACTTATTTTAAGCCACTATAATTGTGGGATTCTTCACTATTATAGCAAAGCTGAGTAATACTATAATTGTATTCCATTATAAGGGCTCCATTAAATATTCTACTGTTCTTAAAAATGCTTTCATTTTGAGTCCTATTTTCCTAAAATTATAAGCATGTACATATTCTTATGAATAATTTCGTCCATTTCTCTTGGACAAATGAAATTTGAAATATAGACTTTATAAGTAAATATCAATAAGTATTAATTTCAGATATGTAGGCATTGTGCATTTTCTGCTTGAGGTTTTCCACTATTATTTCAATTATATTGTTTGAAAAATAAAATAATAATCATGATAATAGTTTTGTACACTGGAAAAATAAAGAAATTGTAGTAAATAATGTATAAAACATCAACTACTTAATGAATTCAGTTAAGTACCCTTAACCACCTTGCAAGGCTTGACTTGACAAAATTTATTAACATTTCTAAAGAAACACTTGGTAAACTAGAAAAGAGTATTGCTATAAAATAGATTAATAGAAGAGATTCACCAGAGTGAATATATTTTCCAATTCTTCCCAAAAAGATGGTACACTGTACCTGATAGCTGTTCAGTATTTCAGTCAATAATTCAGTCCATGTTTGTCATGAAATCGAACATATTATGCCATTTTAGTTCAAAACCATTAAACATTTGATAGATCTAACATACCTGATAATGGCTCTGATTACCACATACAAAGTCACCTATGCAAAATAATTGAAATCTCATGCAGGTCTACATACAGGTAGAGAATTCACTATATCTGCCAACATGTGTATTCCAGTTTTTATGTCAGTTATTGAGTGTCTTTTCTTTTTTAACAAAATAAAACTGAACTTGGTTAATGTGATTTTTTTCTCTCATAGATAGAGCTATTCTCAGTGGTTTATTCTGAACTCAACAAAGTCTGTAATGCAGTTATTCCAGATAGTATTAAGGGACACAGAATAGGGCCATGAACAAACCACACAAATCTCTGCCCTTGTGGAGCTTAGAAATGCACCAAGGAGGCACCATATATTCTTAATTTACTTGGAGATAATCTGTTGGACCTCTCTTTTTGGCATTGCTCTACAATATCCATCTGCTACAATTCCCATCTGTTTTGCCAGTGGAAAGATGTTTTTAATCATCCAACTCATATCCTGCAGGGAAGCCTGCTGGAAAGAATCAATAGGCAAACACTTTTCTATAATCCTAAATTGTGTACAATATTAGTAGAACACTTCAGAGTTTGAATCCAGATGGAAACCAATCATTTGGGGATTATCTTAAAAATGTGTTCTGTATAAACAAATTAGTTCTGTTATTTTCTACAATATCCATCTCTAGATTTAAGAGTTCTTCCTACTTGAACTCACCTTAGGAAAAGGATAGCATAAGTATCCACATTTACCTGACAATCTGTGTTTTGAATTTTAGTTGGGTTTATTTTTAATTTTCTCTGGGATCCTTGGAAAAATGAAACATGAAAATAATCATCACTCTACAAATATTTATTGAGCAACCATTGTAAGTATTTACTATGCATGTCCTACCAAGTATCCAAATTAGAAGCCATTGGAAGCACTGATGATACATTAAGCTAAGAAACAAAATGGACTGAGCTAAAGTAAAGTTTAAGAGTGAAATGGGTTCTGGAAATAGACAGACCTATCTGGAATCCTGGCTCTAACGTATAATAGCTTTCTAAATTTGTAAGCCACACCAACATTCTACCTTTTGACATCCTATTCAAGGAATGTCATGTTAATTACTTGAAATCATGAGAATTAGGATTTAAAAACATATCCAAAATTGTGGAACATAATAGCCATTCAATAATTTTAAAAATCACTTGCTATTGGAATAAAAATATGCCCTACCTGCTCATTATATATTTACAAAAGCAGTACATATACATGTGTGTGTACATGTGTATACACAAAAAACATTTAAATCATAAAACAAGGAAACAAAAAAGATTTGATTAAGTAACATAAATAACTAGTACAGAAATCGAAAACTAAAGCGTGGGGTAGTTAACAGATCCTTCCCAGAAGTATAGTTTTTGGATATGGAAAGATATATCCTTCAGGTGAAATTATATGCATAGGTAAATGCCAGTTCCAGTTGTATTTTTTTTCTTTTTTTTTTTGAGGCATAGTCTCATTCTGTTGCCCAGGCTAGAGTGCCATGGCATAAGCTTAGCTTACAGCAACCTCAAACTCCTGGGCTCAAGCAATCCTTCTGCCTTAGCCTCCCTAGGAGCTGAGACTACAGGCATGCGCCACCATGCCCGGCTAATTTTTTCTATATATTTTTAGATGTCCAGCTAGTTTTCTTTCTATTTTTAGTAGAGATGAGTCTTGCTCAGGCTGGTCTCAAACTTCTGAGCTCCAATGATCCTCCCTCCTCAGCCTCCCAGTGTACTAGGATTACAGGCATGAGCCACCACACCCAGCCCCAGTTCCAGTTTTAATAAAATGGTCATTCTGTAGTACCATTGGGAGATATTAGGGAAAGCAAGGTAGGAATTCCTTCTTCAATGGTGCTAAATAATAAGTTAAAGTTTCTTTGTTTTCTCCTGACAGCATTGAGCGACACCGTAGATTTTTAAGTTTGAAACGACATGATAGAAGTGACTTCAGAACAAAATATGCACTGACATCTTTGCCCAAAAGATGATTTCTACCGGTAGAATGAGTTACCCGGCTGCTTTGGAAGTCCCTCAGCTTCCTTAGAGGTTGAGCCTTCAGACCCATATGATTCATTTGATAAATATTTGAAGGAAAAATATGAGGCAGGGAGTGATAAAAGACATCTGGAATGCTTAAATTACTCACTGATATCTTTAATTTTTAAGTGTTTAAATACCTCTATCAATCAAATGTGCTTTTATTTCTCCTTGAAACAGCACTGTGAGACTAGTGAGACAAGTCTCACTTTGCCTTTTATGGCAGAGGAGAACAAGGACACATACGATTAAGTAGATCCTCCAGCTTTACACATTTTATACTGGGAAAAACAGGGTGAGAACCTAGATCTCCTGCTGCTTGGGTTAACACAGTAGGTTAAAGACCTCTCTCTGCAGGTGGAAATTAATTGTATTGCTCCTAAAGAAGAACCTCCTGAGAGAGTGGCTGAAAGCTGGCAACAAAACTCAATTCCCACACCTCATTTTCACTTTACAGGGAGGTAGATTCCCTTGGCCAAGGACAGCATACTGTTCTCATTTTAGAGCTTCCCTCGAAATTATTATAACCACAAAGCATCTTATGACTGAACTATACACTCCAATAGAGCACTGTTTTCTAGTTTCGAAAATGTTATTTTTCTTAGCTGATATTTGCATTTTTTTCCAAAAGGAATCCCATAAATTCTATTGCAGAGTCAGTCCATAAAATAATTGCTCTGATACTGCTGAAGGCACTTTTTTTTTTGACAACTCTGCCACCTCCAAACAAGTTATAGGGGGGAAAAAGACTGCAACATCAACAAAACACAACTTAAATTAAAGCTCTCTCATGTTACTTTTAATTTGGCATGGAGCAAGGAATATATTTATTTATTATTTGTATATTTTTCCCAATTTGTAAATTAACTAAAATGTATAATTTCTGATAGTCCTATCATTTGAATACATTTGTGGGAGAAATTAAATTGAACACTTGGTAAGGACCACTAGCTATATTTCTCCTTTTAATAACTTAAAAGAAAGTAAATTCAAAAGGTTATAAATGGATTTAGGGGATCATCTTTGATTAGCATATGAAAGGATGCAAAAGAGTTTTACTACTTCTGGAAAACAAGAAATCATTGGATTGACCCCCCCACCAAAATTATACTTTTCTTTAAAACCAATGATGAATAGTGAATTCAAGGAAATATAAGAGAAATAAACTCCAGATGATTAACACTTTCTAGGTAAGGAAAGGATGAGATACTTTCATATTTATTATATATGTAATTTATAATTTATTTTAATTGTTTTATATTTTATTTTATTTTAATTGATAAATAATAAATAATTGTATGTATTTATGGCGTATAATGTGTTTTGATACATGTATACATTGTGGAATGATCAAATCAGAATAATTAGCATATCCATTACATCAAATATTCATTATTGCTTTATGGTGAGAACATTTAAAATATTCTCTTTAAGTTATTTTGAAATACTCCATACATTATTATTTTCTATAGTTATCACGCTATGCAACAGACCACAAAAAGCTATTTGTCTTATCTAACTGCAACTTTGTTCCCTTTCACCAAAGTCTCCCTTTTCTCATCTACCCTGCCCCACACCAGCCTCTGCCAGTGGCTAAGATTGTAAGTACGCTAGCAAAGGAGCAAGCCCAACAAAAAACAAAACAAAATAAAGAAGAAAGAACAACAGCAACAACAATACTGCAGTTATAAGATTACAAGAACAATCCAAACTTTTGATAATTAAACAGGCTGACATGTCATATTTAACATTTTATTTTGGAAGAGCTCTAGTGAATACATAGTACTCTCTGTCCAGTAATTTTCTCTAATAATTTTGTTGAGTAAGCAGCGGCAAGAAGCTAAACTATAAAGCAGAAAGAACTGTATACTGAATAAGGAGATTATATGCTATATTAAATATAATATTTATTGTCTCATATTTATATATACGCACAGACACACATATATACACACACACGTATATGTATGTGATCTTTTCAGGTCTTTTGCTTCAAGGTAGATTTTTTTGTATTACAAGGTGTAAAGCTGCCCTGCATTTTTAATTTTCTAGAGAGGTATGCATAAAATTGGATTATAATTTTTTTGTTGATATTTCAGTGGATTTGCTGTTGAGAATATTTGTATCCAAGGTTCTCTTTTTGGAGTAGTTATAATTAAATGTTACAATTGCTTTAATAGATTTAAGATTATTAATATTTTTCATTCATGTTACAATAGTTATGGTTGTTTTTAATAATTTTTCTATGACATGATATTTACATTCTTAACAGATTTGTAAGTGTACAATACAATTCTTTAACCATAAGCACAATGTTGTCTATATCTATTGATTACAAACTCCCCATTTCCTCCTACCTGGTGCTCCTGGAAACCACTATTTTGCTTTCTGCTTCTGTGAGTTTTACTATTTTCTTAATAGAAGCCTCACAGAAAGGAAATCATTCAGTATTTGTCCTTTTCTGATTGGCTTATTTCACTTAGTATAATGCCCTCGAGGTTCATCCATGTTGTAGCATATTGCAGGATTTTCTTCTTCTAATTTACTTTTTATTATTATTATTATTTCAGCATATTATGGGAGTACAGATGTTTAGGTTATGTATGTTGCCCTTGCCGCCCCTGCCCCCCACCCCCCGAGTCAGAGCTTCAAGCGTGTCCATCCCCCAGATGGTGCGCATCACATTCATGTATGTATATACCCACCCCCTCCTTCCCCTGCCTGACGGCCAATCAATGTTGTTCCTATATGTGCATTAGGTGTTGATCAGTGAAATCAATTTGCTGGTGAGTACACGTGGTGCTTATTTTTCCATTCTTGGGACACTTCACTTAGTAGAATCAGTTCCAGCTGTAATTTACTTTTAAAGACTGTGAAATCTTTAGTAATGTCCCCTTTATTTACTCCCAGAATTGGTTATTTGTGTCTCTTCTTGAGCAAATCTTACAATTCATTAGTTATACTAGGCTTTTCAAAGAACAACATTTTGCTTCTGTTAATACTTTTTACATTACATGTGTTATTTATTTCACTAACTAATAATTTTACATTTATTGTTTCATTTCCTTTTATGCACTTTATTTGGATTTAATTTAACATTATTTTATTACTTCTTAAAATGGACACTTGTAAGATTTCAACCTGTCTTCTTACCTGTTATATCCATTTAATGCTACAAATGTTCTTTAAATGTCTGTTGGCCCAGACCAATACCCTTGGAGTTATCTTTAAATCTTCTCTTTAACTTCAACCATATGACAGACATTTAAGGAAATAGTGACCTTATATTTAAAATGTATCTTGAATCCAGCTACTTTCCACCCTATTAATACCATCCCAATGTTAGCCAATATCCTCTTTCACATGAATTACAACAATAAATACCTCTTCTTGCTTCCACTTTCAAATTTCATGGTCTACTCTCAGCAGAATAACTATCCATAATGCAATCATGTTTTTTCTCTAATCAAGACCTTCATGACTTCGTTTAACAAAAGTAAAAGTTAAAGTCCTTGTAATATAAAATATTTTCCCCTCTAATGACATAGCTGACTTTCTATTCTACAGTTTTTCCTCAATCCTATCCTAATCACAGTTGATTCTCTTTATCCTCTTCCACCAATAATTTAGGAAATCTTATCTTTTTGCTTTTGTAATGTCTTTTAATATCATTTACCACCTCCAAATTCCCCGTACCAATGTTTATGTTCAGGTCCTTATATGCCTCGTATGAATTATTGCAAATTTCCCATTTACTTCCCAATGTCTATTGTTGTGCTATTCTATCAAAGTTATTTCTTGCTTACCAGAATTATCTTCCTAAATTATGAATCGATCTAGTTATGCCACTGTTCAAAAACTTCATACATCTGAAGTTTGTATTTCATAACATTTGAAGAAAGACTGTCAGCATTATGTTTACAAAGGAGCCTCTTTAGTTCTGTCACATTTCTCTAATCATTATACTAGTCCCTTCATTTATGGAACATGCTCTCTAATTCCACACTTCAAGACTCTTTCTGTAGTTATTTCTCTTGCTGGAAGCCCTTCTCATCTCTCAATTTCTATTCTTCTAAATTAATTTCCTATGTAACTGACTCATTAAGAAGCCTTCTGAGTTACCCCATATTCCTGAGATGCATTTATACTTGAGTTGATGGCATATGTGATGATCACACTGGAAGGCAGGAATCATGGTGTTTTTTGAAATCATAATCTTTCATATTACTCAGGGCTATGCTTAGCAAACAATGGCCTATAAAAAAATGTGTCTTGTTGTCAAGTTCCCCATTAACTGCATGGTGATAATAATATTTAGCCTGTCTGCCTTGCAGCATTGTAAGATTTAAATAACATGCATGTGACACACTATCTCCACTGTTAAGCATGATAAAAATGTCAGTGTTATTCTCTGAAAAATGCCTTTTTGAAAGAAAGTTTATTGATATTTTAAAGAAATATCTGAGTCATTAAAGTGAATTTTCTCTTCCTTTAGTGTAGAGATACATAATATCCTTTGTTCTTAATAAAAAGCATTTTTTATATATTTTTGATTTATGAAAGACATTATTAACTGCCCCTTCTCCTTGATGTTACTACCTTAAAAGTATCATGACATTTTTTGAGAGATTATGGAATAATAATGTTAACTAAACAGTCTAATAGTAAGGAAGACAGTACACTCCAATTTTTACCATTTTCACTAATTTTAATGCAAGCATCCCAAGCTAAGCCACTCTCATCTTGGACATGAACAACTACAATAGCTTTCTATAAAATGGAAATCAGGCCATATATTTTCTCCAATATAAAATCTTGCAATTGTTTTCCATGCAGTGTGAATTTAAAGGACATATGTCCATTTCATATTCTCTCTGAATTACTTTCTTACTCCTTCCTTCTTCTGCTAACTCTGGCCTCCTTCTTTACCTCTATGATAACCAACATGCCTGAGCCTTTTATGCTTTTGCACCATTTCTCTTCCCCATTTTTGATGCTATTCTCCCATTTACCTACACATCTATCTGCTCTACTAGCTTCAGGTCTCTCTGAAAATATCACTAGGGAACTTACTGCACCAGAATGCATAAAATAGAACACACATGTACATACATACAAGCCCAACCATAAGCCAGACCCAAATACACATGCATTGATTACACACTAATCACACAAAAACACATACACACACAATAGTCATTCAGCAGACAAAAACACATACACACACCTGACACTATTTCTTGATTATGTTTTCTCTACTTAAATCTTTTAACCAACAGATTGTACATGTCTTTGTGTGTGTATATGTAGGTAATATGCTTATTGTCTATTGCCCTCCAAAGCAAGTACTGAATTTTGCCAAATATTTAAGAAAGAACTAAAAGTAATTCTTCATGATGTTAATTAGGAGTCCTTACCTTGGTTGTTATTTTGTCTAGTCAAGTCTAGAAAATTCTAACCTAAACCAAAGGATGAAAGACTTAGATTTAGATTACAAATGAGATAATGAGATATTAAAAAGCAATTTTAAATAGAGGGAGAAAGGAAGGGGGGAAGGAACTAATGGTGCAGGGAAATGTAAGAGAAGACAAGAAGAAATTTCAAAGACAGCTTTGTTGAGAATATGTTATGATTATGCGGTTGGAAAAATATAAGGTAAGTCAGTCTTATACCCATCCACCAGGCATGAAGCTTGGGTTCAGGAAGTGAGGTTGAGAATAAGGTTTACAAAAATAAGCACAGCTTAAAATCAGAATGTTTTCTTATACTACTGAAAAATTACAATTTACATATTAATAATACAACCAAACTTTTCTAGTATACATGACCATAAAGTGAATTTACCTTAATATTCTGAAGACTGAATTTTGACCTTTTTCTTTTGACCAAATTCCTTTCTAAGAGGCCTGGTGAGTCAAATCTACTGATGATAAAATCTCACTAAACAGGTTTTGTTAACCCAATATAATATGGTTTACTTCCCAACCTGATTCTGGCATAGCATCACATGAGAGGTAGAAGACCTCTTATCTTAACTCAAGCATCCTAGCACATTCCTATTTAACTAAGCATTCCTTTCCACTGACTCCAGGTCTTTAGACAAAGCTTAACTCTTTCAACCAATTGTCAACTAAAAAATTCCTGAAACCTACCTATAACTTGTAAGCTTCCATTCTAGATGTCCTGTCTTTTCAGGCTGAATCAATGTATACGATACATGTATTGATTTATGATTTTACCTGTAACTTCTGTCCCCATGAATACATAAAACCAAATTGTAATCTGGCCACCTCAGGTGCTCTTTCTCAAGACCTCTTGAGAACATGTGCCCTGGGCCATGGTCATGCACAATTTGCTCAGAATAAACCACTTTAAATTACTTGGGCTTGGATTTTTCTGTTGACAACGCTATGACAAGTGTTTGAGTTATATGCTACTATTTTGATTTTAGAATTTAAAAAGAGAATAATCTGGGCACACATCCCTGTGGAAGACATTAAGTCGAAATAGTTTTTCATGCAAAAGTGGCTAGGTCATCTCTCAACTCAAATAATCACATACGTGAAACCATTTTACTTTGGTATGCGGCAGAATCACTTTATGTGTGCTTTCCTTTTCAGCAAAAGCAAATTAAAAAAGATATGCAACTGAAGGTCATGACTTAATAAAATTAATACTTTTTTCACTTAGTCCAGGGTAATCTTAAGAGAAGCTAGAATTTTGTTGTACTAAAAATGTGTGATGGTAAAAAATACAATGAAGAGAGGTTGATTAATGGGTTGAAATATACACTTGGATCAAAGAGATAAGACTTTTTGATTGATGGATAAGTAGGGTGACTATAATTAACATAAATCAATTGCACATTTCAAAATAGCTAGAAGAGAATAGTTTGAATATTTCTAGCATAAAGAAAGGTAAATATTAAAGGTGATGGACACCTCAATTATCCTTATTTTATTATATCAATGTATCAAATTATCACATGTAGCCCAAAAATATGTACATCTAATATATACAAATAAAATTAAAAAATAAGTTTTTTAAAAAAGAATACTGTGATTTCTGGTGTCTTTCGTGCCACCATCTTAATTTATGCTTGGGTCTCAGCAATTTGAGCCACCATTTTTTTTGCAAAATCAGCACAATTGTCTAAACAGTTAAAAAATAAAATAATATCTTAGTATTATTTTGATATTAGATTTTATCTCACAGAACTCAGGGACACCCAGGATGCTGTAGAAAATATCTTGAGAATTACTGCCTTAGGCAACTACTAAGAGCAATTCCATGGGGTCAAAGTTCTTTTTTCCTTTTCCTTTTCCTTTCTATTTCACTGAAAAGTAACATCAAATTCTTATAAGTCTGTGATAGCAGAAATTTTTAGCCCAGTCCTCTTAACATTTTACTTTCTCTTTGAAACCTAGGCTATATCCCAGGAAGCTCCTTTAAAGTCTTAGATATCTTTAGGGACAGTGACATGTTTTCCTAAAAAGTTACTGATAAAACTTGTCCCTGTAATAAATTGAAGTCAAAGATATCTTTTTTTTTTCTTGTTTTTCCTCTAATTTTTTTCTACTGGAAAATAAGTTCAAGAATTAGTATATTCCATAGATATGCAGTGATATTAATGACACTGACATGTACATATTTCCTGGCACAGAAAGATAATTACAAATTTAAATCTCAAGAACCATCCCAGATAGGATATTAATATGATTTATATGGGACAGAGGGACAAAATTAAGAACATTTTAAGTCATTTATTACTGCAATAAACTCTTTGACTGCAGAGGGGTAAGCACAAATTCTTGGAAAAGTAGAAAACAAAATGTCCTCAAATTTTGTTCAAAAAATAAGATGGCATAATACTCAATCGTTTTTATTTTCCCTAAAAAGTATATGTTTTGTTTTCCTCTTCTTTGGATAAGTTAGTAAACTAGGAAAAGTAACAAAATATAGAACTACATGTTTTCTCTACTTCTCCATTTACAGGGTGGAATTTTAAAAAGAAAGTTTTAGATTATTGTTTTTTCCTAGAGATTGCTGATGTTGCTTATAAATTGGGAGGGTGCAATTATTCTTTGTTTAGTGACCTTTCCAAACTATTTTGCAAGAATTATATTCCCTGACTGTGTGGTTACTGAAGACTCTGTTCCATATTTTTATGATCAGCCAGTGACCTGACAGAGATTTCCTTGAATTCCTGAATCCAATAAAAAAAGAGAGAGAGGGAAAAAAATATATATTCTGTCTCTTTAAGTTTCCTCTGCAAATGCTGTCCAGAAAGAAGGCTTCTCAGTCCCAGGAGGCAGGAACAATGGCCAACCCATGCAGTGATCCCTTGGTGAAGAACCAGGCAGATCGTACGTAACACACAACCTCAATTCTTGGAGGCCAGGTTCTCAAGGGCCAACATGGCACCAGAGAGTTATACCAGGCGTGTTGTTCACTATTCCTACAGCTCTTAATGCGGGAATGGAGGAGGAAAGATGGTAGCTGTTATGCAAAACACCAAATTCACCAAAATTTACCATTCTTTTTCTTCATTAGCACTCTCCTCAATGCTTTAAAGTGTTCAGCTAGACTCCAGAGCCCTGTAATAGTTGATTCTCAGGGTCTTGCCAACTCAGTAGCTTTTTATTTTTCCTTGCAGGGAATGATTCCTGGAACTTCCTACTCTGCCATCTTCCATGATGTCGCCTTCACAATGCAAATATAATTTTAATGACATGCCTAGGTCTTTTTTTGGTATAACTCGATGGTCTTTATTACTATTTTCTATAGATAATTCAATAAAATATTTTGTTTTTATTTTCTGTATTTAATTCTATTATTTTATGTTTAAAATTTTCGGTACTAAAAAATATCTGTTCATATTATTTTCTCTTTCATTTCCTAACCATAGTTTTCCAGGGCATTTTTTCATCCAGTTCTATTATTTATAAGAAAAATAGACAAAACAATATTGTGTGTCTTAATTCTCAGGATATTGAAATAAAGTAATCTATGTCCATTCACAGTTGATTATAATATTTAACTGCATTGTCAATAGTCTTGTCCTTGAGAAACTTGCAATATTGCTGTAAGAACAAATTAATTGCTCATTAAAAGGAATATATACAATTTTATTTGACTTGTAATAATTTTCATTTTGTACTGCTAGGAAATAAATTAAATTCATGGAAAATGAATTAGAAAAATCAATTCCCTTATGTAGAGTTTTCCCAAATATATCTAATCAAGAAAATTAAATTTTACCCCTAGAAACTATCTTCAAGAAAATGTTATAATGTCGTGTTGTTAAATCACCTAGAATAATAAATTATATTTATCTCAAAAGCCAGAATTAGATGATAAATTACCACATAACAAATTTGGCAGTCAAGTGCACAATGAAAAAAAAAAAGAGTTACAAAAATCAATTATTTCATAGATTGCAGTCATCAGCTATACAGTTCTTTTAAAACTATTTTAAAGTTAGTAGCACATTCATTGCAAATTGAACTAAGTTCAATCTTGCTTTTTTTTTTTTTACATAAATTTTTTTTATTTATTTCAGCATATTATGGGGGTACAGATGTTTCTGTTACATATGTTGCCCTTGCCCCCACCTCCCTCCCTAAGTCCGAGTTTCAAATATGTCCATCATTTGGGTGGTGC
>CAUYSK010009005.1:0-33625 GCA_963575035.1 Avahi laniger
GGGGGTTCGGGCGGGGGTGGGGGGTCGGGGGTAATATGTCTTTGGGTGGTGGGGGCCTGTGTGGGTGGGCGTGATGGGTTGGGGGTTTGGGGCCGTGGGGAAAGAGAGGGGTAGAGGAGCGGAGGGGAAGGAGGGAAGAGGGGAGACTGAGGGGGACTGAGGGGAGGAGATGGGGGAGAGGGGAGGGGGGACAGGAGAGGGGAGGGGAAGGGGGTGGGAGGCAGCGGGCGGGGCCGGCGGGGGCGGAGCGCGGCCGCCTGGGCTGTGCTCGCCGCCGCCGCCGCCGCTGCGCCCCCCCCCCCGCCGCCGCACGCGCTCGCCGACCGGGCCCGGGGGACCTGGGGACTGGCGGAGGACGCCGGCAGCGCCCGGCACGAGCCGCAGGGACCGGGGCGCGGGGGCGGCGCGGGCGGGCGGGGCGCGCCGAGGACCCCAGCCCGGGCCCGGCCGAGGTAAGCGGTGGCCGCGGCGGTGGCGGTCTGGGGCGGGGACGCGGAGAGACGCCGGCGGGGACCTGTCGGAGCCTTTGTCTGCGGCGCAGCGGCCCCCGCTCCCCGCCGCGTCGCTGGGCGCCGAGCCCCTCGCCCGACCCCAGTCCCAGGATCAGGGGTTCCCCCACCCCGGGCGACGTCGGGAGCGGGCTGGCCCCCGGCCCCCAGCTGCGAGCGCACGACCCAGCCTCGGGCCCCGCCAGCCGGGTCTTGGTACCATCTTCTCCCCCGGGAACACCTCGAGGGTCCCCTGCCTGAAGTTCCTCCCTGGACCCCCCTGCGCCCCATCTCGCCCCCTCCCCTTGCCAGCCCTCTCCGACTTCTTGGAAAATCTGCTGGAAGAGGCGGGGCCTGGGCCCGGGGTCACCTCGTGGCTGCCCTACGTGGCTGTCCTTTGCCTGGGGGCGCAGGTCTGGGATCCAACTTTGCTACTGGTTGGGCCGGGCGGGCACAAGGAGCCTGCGGGGTCTGCGAGTCGTTGGGGACCTGTAGCAACCCTGGCGGGGCAGTGCGGGGGACCGAGTAGGAGCCCTGGTGGGGTAATGCAGGTGTCACCAAGAGCCTGCCAGGCCCTGTCCAGCCTGTGTCGGTCCCCTCTGGGGACTCCAGGAAGGAAGTGACCAAAGGGTATTGTAACCCACGATGCTGCCGGCAGGAGCTGGGGCAGCCTAGAACACTTGGCTCTGGAAAGGGCAGCAGAGACAAGATAATGCCGCCTAGACGCAGGGCACCAGGGCTGTAGCCCGCTAAGGATGGGCAGGCCAACTTTGCCATTTCAGTGTCCCCTCTGGCTGCATGGAGGTGGAGCGCAGCCCCAGAGCTGGGCCAGCCTGGCATCAGGGTCTGGGCGCCTTCCCAGGGCACAGCCTAGGGGCACATTCAGACTGATGTCCACCTCCAGTGTCCACCTCTGTCACAGCTGAAGTGGGGAGAACCACAGGGGGTGGGCTGGGTAGGCTCCAGTCTGAGCTGTAGGACCCCAGACTTGGCCTCTCTGGGCCTCAGTCGATCTTTCTGCAAAATGGGGGCCATAAGCCTCGTTTTCCAGGACTGCTGAGGGCCGGGAGCCCTCTCTGGTCCAAGTGCCTTATGTGACTGTTGAGCACCTACTATGTGCAGCCAAGTCTCCCCAACCAGCCACCCAGCCCCTCCCTGTTTGCGAAGTACCCTCTCACCCTCTTCTTCGCCTACTGAGTCCTCACAACAATGAGATGGGGAAACTGAGGCCCGAGGGGTATCTGAAGGCCAAAGAAATGACCTGTGTCTTCGAAACTGCCTCCCCCTCAACCCCCACAAGCAGAGCCCTGTAAACGCCTGGGTTTTAAGCCTGTATGCGTGTCCTTAAATTCTAATTAAGGGACATGGGAAAGAGAAGATCAGAGGGTCTGGGCTGTTGATGTTTCATGTGACAGGTCCAGGGAGGAGAGATTGGAGGCCTGCAGCCCAGGAGAGGCCGGGGCCAGCACCGCAGTGGGCTCTCCTGCCTGCTGCACCATGGGGACAGTGGCGGAGCCAGGCGCTGTGGGTGACAGCTGCCTGCCTTGCTGAATGAGCCAGAGGGGGCACTGGGCCACCTCCTGGCTCCATGCCGAGCATGTCTGCCTTCCCAGGTGGCGCAGCCTCTCCACTGGGCGGAACTCTCAGCATCCTGGCCAGGCATGCCAGGGGCACTGCGTGTCTGGGGTTGCTTCTTGGGAGCTCTTGATGAGGGCAGACCAGGCCAGGCCTTCTGGGGTTCAGACACCCTCCGGGGCTGAGCTGACCTCTGAGTGAACTGGCAATAGAAGTGTTTGGTTGTCATAGACTGTCACTCTGCCACTGTGCCCTCCTCCAGCCCTTGGGGAAGAGGGAGGCTGGGTGGGCTGGGGTCAGAGGCTCTCCAGGCCTCCGCTGACACTCTGGCACCTCCCCGCAACTCTGGAGGTCCAGCGGGGGAGGGGGCTCAGGAGAGCCTTGAGCCTGGGGCTGAGGGAGGTGTGCCGGGTGAAGGGTGCCTCCTCTCTGCTGGTCCTGGGTTCCAATCACCTGGGTGGGCCCCCAGCTGGCAGGGCCAGGATTTTTCCAGCCCCCGCAAGACCTGGAAGTGGGGCATGCTCCAACGCTGAGGCCCTAGTGAGAGCGCTGTCGCCTCCCAGGTCCCAATTAAAACTCCGTAGTAAGCTAGGAGAGGGGGGACTTGGGGCTCCAGGCAGGCGCTTGATAACCAGTCAGTGCAGCTGCCTGGAGGGTGTAAACTGAGGCAGAGAGCTGGGGGAACAAGACCCAAGAGATGGGACAAGAGCAGATAGAAGTGGCACAGACGTGCTGGCGGGTCAGCCCCAGAGAAACCAGAGTACCTCGGGCACGTGGGACTCCTCAGGGGGTGGGCTTTTCCCATGGGTTCTCTCATGTGCTTGTGGGACCAGGGAAACTGAGGCACCACGTTCAGCATCCAATGCTAGGGGTTTCCCAGTGTTTGTCTCAAATTCCTTACCATGAGCATGTGTCCATTCTGCAATCAGATAAATTAATAAATGTTGCTAGAAACATAAATTGGTACTTGTTTTAGGGAAAAAACTAGACTCCCTCAAGAACACACAGGGTTGCTTACACAGTAGGGGTGTCTCCATCACAGACCAACTAGCTCCTTGCTTTTCTTCTGAAGGTAGGGCTAGCAAATCTGAACTGAAGCAAGAAACACTGAGGCAAGACCACAGGAAGAACTTCCTGTCCCTGAAGGTAGTTGTCCCCGGAACTGAGGACTAGGATGGCTGAGAGTGACCTGGGTTTGGGGCTGGGCTCTCCCACGCCTTGCCTGTGAGGCCAGGGAGGTTGGTGATGGTTATTTGCCATGTAACCCTCACTTTCCTTGGCTGAAAAATGAGTGAACACGGGCATCTCCCTCCCAGAGGGAAATGATGTGTGGGCGCCTCCAGCCCAGTGCTGGCACACAGTGTTCAATAATGTCGCCTGTTGTTCCCGACTGCTCACCAAGTCCTGGCATTCCACCTCCAAAACATTCCTCCACTCCATCTACTTCTCCCGTGCCACTGCACCCACGCAGGCCACCATGACTGCTCCTGGCCTCCATGTCCCCTCACCACCCCTTCTCCATAGCAGCAAGGGTGAGCCTCTTAAGAGGTGACATCACTCTTCTGCATACAGCCTTGGCAACATGGCAGCGGGTCTGAGGGAGGCCTCTCACCCCTCACCTGCCTCTTCTCCTTCCTCCAGAGCACAGGCCGCCATGGGCTCCGTTGGGAGCCAGCGCCTCAAGGAGCCCAGCGTGGCGGGCACTCCCGACAGGACGGTGGCAGTGAGCTTCAGCTTCGACAGCCACCAGCTGGAGGCGGCCGCCGCAGAGGCAGCTCCAGGCACGGACGTTAGGGCCAGGGGTGTCCCAGCTGTCATGGACTTCGGTGAGTGAGTGTGCGGGCAAGGTACGCTTCTGCCCCAAAGCAGGGCTTGGCCACAGGACCCCTGGCAGAGTCTTAGGGGCAGCGGAGCCTTGGGCAATCACAGAGCACTGGAGGCAGCATCCATCAGGATGGGTCAGATCTGCTGCGGTGACAAAGATGCCCACTGCCGTGGGCCACCAGCCCTCATGCTGGTACTGCATGTCTCCAGCAGGTGTTAGGGGCTCCACCTACGGATCCGGGCTGAGGAGGCTCTGTCTCAACATGTGCTTCCTGCTCGTGCCCTGGCCCATACAGCTTCTATCTGGAAGTGACACATGTCACTTTGGTCACATTCGTTGACCAAAGCAAGCCATGCCTAATTGCAAAAGGGGCAGGGAAGTGCCCAAAAGGGGAACTGGATGTGAGGGTCAAAGACCTGGATTTTGGCCCAGGTGTGTGACCTTGGGCAAGGGCCTATGCCTCTCTGAGCCTCAATTTCCCCACATTGAGGAAATGGTAGCCGTGTGACCGTGGGCAAGGGCCTAGGCCCCTCTGAGCCTCAGTTTCCCCACACTGAGGATTGGGGCCACCTGACCGTGAGGTCAGACCTGCAGAGCGGGCAGCATGCGTGTCTGGAGTCTGACGGGCTTGAGTTCAGCTGTTCCTCCCCTCTGTTCCCCTCTCGGAGACCTTGAGCAAGTCACCGTTCTTCTCTGGCCCTCACCCTGTCACGTGGAAGAGGGGAATGAAACTGGTGTCTAGGTGGGTGTGACAGAATCCAGAACCTGTTGCTTAGGACTGTCCTGGGCATGCAGGAGGCACCCATGAGTGACGGCTCTTCTTTGACAGCTCTTGTTAATACCAGAGCCACTTGGGGCTCAGAAGTGTCCTCTGCTTCCGTCCCGTCTCCCTGCAGATGGGCAGTGGGGCCTCCACCGACCGAGCCCCGTGGGAGGTTAACGTGACCTCCCTGCTCCTGTGTGTGTGGACAGAGCCAGCTCGACCCAGTCCCCGAGATGTGGCAATAGACATCATGGGGCAGTGGTGACTTCAACGTGATGGCTGTGGTGACAGTGGCCTTGGTGTTGGTAGCTGGCGCGGTCAGGGTCCACGTGATTGTAGCTGGTTCCGTGTCACCTTTGCCATCAGCAGGCACCCACCCAGTCATGCTTCTTGGCCTGGTGGGGGGACCCCACCCTTCCCTCCTGGGGGGTCTGGCCATCAGCAGCCCTGCTCAACTGGGCTGGAGTTTCCAGGGACGCAGATTCCTGGGCATGGAAGTACCAGGAGGTGCCGTCGGGATCTGCCACATTGCAGACGTGCTCTCCCTGTCCCCGGTGCGGTGCAGCCTGTCCCCGTGCTGGGCGGGGCCAAGCCCCGCCGGCACAGCCAGCCTCTTCCTTGACTCTTGATTTCAGGGGCGTGAGCAGCCGCGGGTGGCCAGGTGGGGTCTTAACGTCCAGCTCAACGGGATCCTAGGGTCTTGGGGCTGGAGCTGAGGCCCGCAGGCCAGCAGAGCCAGAAGACACAGGCACGGGAAGCAAGTTCTTGCTAGGGGTCACTATAGGCACTAGTGGGCGGCACCGCTTCGTGTCCACCCCTTGATTCCGGGACACGTGTCCTGACTATGGAGAAGCAGTGCCCTACGCCGGACACCAGCTTAGCGCGTACACGGCCCCTGGAATGCCCTGCCGCGGTCCCACAAGGTGTCATCACCAGCCAGCCCTGTAGCTGAGTCTCCAAAAGGCCATCCCGCTGTTGCATCCAGCTGGCTGCTTCCATGGCCACGATGGCAGCGGATGTGGCAGCAGTGGCCGTAGTGTTTGGTGACTTTCGAGAATGGCGCGATGACAGAGGCATGGGCAGCTGTGGCCGTAGAGATGGACAGTGGCCGTGCTGGTGGTGGCGGCCAGCAGCCCTGTGCAGTGGCCATGGCCACCGGTGGGCTTGCCTGCGTCTCACCTGGTGTTTCTGGCTTCAGCGGCGGAGGAGCCGGTGCCCGACGACCGCTACCACGCAATCTACTTTGCGATGCTGCTGGCCGGGGTGGGCTTCCTGCTGCCCTACAACAGCTTTATCACTGACGTGGACCACCTGCATCACAAGTACCCAGGTGGGCCCCCCACGGGCGTGCCGGCCCCCCAGGAACCCCAAAGGGCAGGACCCTGCTTGGGAGCCCATTTTATTCAAATCTTGGCTCAGCTGTGAATTGCTGAGTGACTTCAGGGCAGTCACCCACCCTCTCTGGGCAGTGAGCCCCTGTTGGGAGAGCAAGGAGGTAGCACCTGGCAGGGGAAGATGCAGAGGGTGCGGGCTCCCCCTGAGCACCTGCTGCCGGCTGGCCCTCCACAGGGACCTCTATTGTGTTCGACATGAGCCTCACCTACATCTTGGTGGCGCTGGTGGCCGTGCTGCTCAACAACGTCCTGGTGGAGAGACTGAACCTGCACACCAGGATCACTGCGGGTATGCTGGCCCCGACCCTGCCACAGGTGCCTCCCCCTGTGGCTCTCACCCACCCAGTTGCTCTGAGCCTCACTGTGCCTGTCTGTAAAATGAGCACACTTCCTAGGAATGCCCTAAGGTGTGGTGTAAGGAGAATAGCGTCTCACTGCGGTTGCGGCCACCATAAGACAACATGCTGCTTTGGAGGCTTTCGAGCACCTGATTTCATGTCCTGGGGCCTCTGCCTGAGCTCTCCCCTCTACCCAAGCACTCTTTTCTGGTTCCTTTTCATGGTGACACCCAGCTGCAAGGCCCAGCTCAAAGGCGCCTCCTCCGGGAAGCCTTCCGAGGTGCCCCCCTTAGACCTCTGCAGCATCCCTGGTGTTAAGGGGAAAGGGCAGGGAGCTGACTGCAGGGAGGTGTGGGGATGAGGGGCCCCCACCAGTCGGCTCACCACCCCTCACGGCCTCTCCCCGCCCAGGCTACCTCTTAGCCTTGGGCCCCCTCCTCTTCATCAGCATCTGTGACGTGTGGCTGCAGCTCTTCTCTCGTGACCAGGCCTACGCCATCAACCTGGCCGCCGTGGGCACCGTGGCCTTCGGCTGCACAGGTATGAACCAGGGCCAGAGGCCAGGGCCGAGCCCTGAGTGCCACTGCGGGTGGCCTGTGACGCGAGGCGAGCTGGCTGGGAGCTCAGTATGTGTCAGACACAGACACCGAGGTGGCCCCAGTTTTCTCTGACAGAAACCAGCCTTCAAGGACCGGTCTGCCGTTGTCACCATGCCACTGCTGCTATTGGGAAATGGCCTTCAAACTTTTTTTTTTTTTTTGCTTTTAATTTGCAAAAATCTCTAACCTACAGAAAGCTTGAGGAATGATACTAACTCCCATATACGCACTCTCTCCTGCTACCTCTCTCTCTGTGCACATAAATTCCCCCCAAATGTACATCGATATGAAATAATATATATTTATCCTGACGCCATTTGAGAGTTAGTTGTAGACATCATCACCTTTCTCACCTAAATACTAAAACCTCAGTGAATATTTTCTAAGAGCCAAGACAGTTCTTCTATAAGCCCATCACAATTGCCAACTCGGGAAATTTAGCACTCACACGATAGTGTTATCTAAGCTGTGACCCGGGCTCGGACTTTGCCGACTGTCTTGAAAGCGTCCTTTATGACATTTTCTTATCCTGACCCAGGATCACAAATTTCGTCCTTTAATCTCCTTTGATCTAAGAAGGCTCCTCAGCCTGCCTGTGTGTGTCACAGCAGTGACATTTTGCAAGGATCCAGGCCGGTCGTTTTGTAGGTTTTCACACCTTTTTGATCATGACTTCCAGGGAGAAATACATTTCACACCGCGGCCCCGCAGACACGCGTGTGTGTGTCTGTAGATGAAGTCAAGGCTCCCTGAAATAGTACGGCCAGTCCAGGCAGTGTCCTCAGGTCTGTTCTGTTCTGTTTTGCTAAAAAACAAATTGACCAGATTTTAGTCTGACAGACGCTGCCCCGGGTCTACAGAGAGGCATGGATTTGCCCGACTCCAGGGTGGGAGCCAGCATGTTTTTATTTTCCCTGGGTCCCGGCTGTATTGTTTAAGATGAGCAGTAACAAATGAGCTCAGAAATCTCAGTGGCTTCACAGAGCAAGACTTCGTTGTCACATTTGCCACCTGTCCATCCCACCGTAGTTGGCAGGGGGTAGGACGTGGGTTCCTCGTGTGTCTCAGGGACTCGGGCTGACGGTGCCCGCCTCTCCCGTAGCACATGGCCGCCTCTGTCCCTGCCCGTGGGAGGAAGAAAGGTTGACATTCCGGGGGGGCTTTTCACTGCCTCATGCAGAAGTGACACATGTCATTTCTGCCCACATTTCAATGGCCAGAGCTCATGAGTGACCCTGGCTGACCCCAGGGTCAAGGACGCGCAGGCAACATGGGCACTATTTTGTGGGCAGTGCGGCTGTTTACGCATCCTGCGCCACGCAAGATGCTCTGAGCTATTGCATTTCCCCACGCTGACAGGTGATAAGGTGTCTCACAGTTTTTCCTCTCTCTCTCTCTTAAGTGCAGCAATCCAGCTTCTATGGGTACACGGGGATGCTGCCCAAGAGGTACACGCAGGGCGTCATGACTGGGGAGAGTGAGTATCTGCAGACCCCCAGGAGGGGGATGCTGGGCTGCCGTGGACTCCAGAAACTTCCTGGGGAACCCCCCACCGTGTGCCTTGAGCTGGGAGAAGGGTTCACTAGCTCTGGGCATGCTGGGCTGGGGTCAGTGACCACCATCTGTCCTTGCCTGGCTGGGGAAGGAAATGGGGTGGGCTCCCAGGCGCAAGGGACAGGTATGCACACGTGTCTGTGTGCTGCATTTCTGGAGCATGTGAGAAGCACACGCCTCTCTGAGCATGTGGCTGGAGTGTTTTAGTGCTGTGAGCCTGTGTCTGGTGTGCATGTGTGTGTCCGCGTGTGCGTGCGTGTTGGGGGAGCCCATCTGTGGCCATGGAGTCGGGTGCTGTACCTTCGGCACCAAGCTGTCCTCGGACTCCAGACCACTTGGGTGCCTCCCGGGCTCCTCAAATTCTCATCTCCCAAGCCCACCTCGCCACCTCCCACCTGCCCCTTCTCTCGGTAAGTGGCAGGCCCAAACCTTCCCTGATGCCCAGCCCTGCTCCAAGCCCTGCCACCCTCTCGGCAGCCCCTGGTCCAGGCGGCTGACCCCTCTCTGCAGAGGGCCAGCACTGCCCTTAGCCGGCCCCGAGTGCTGGGCCCATGCTTAGAGGCTCCTTCCTGCAGATGTTCTCAATCTTCCCCCGGTGCCTACACTGGCCAGGAACAGTGTGGCCCAGGCAGGCACTGAGCCCAGGCCAGGACCCGTGTGGCTCTGCCCCCATTTCTCCCTTTTGCAGGCATTCTGCAGCCCGACACCCTGTCAGGTCGGCCGGAGGTCCCGGGGCTCCCAGACTGGCCTCTGTGGGGTCCTGGTTCCAGTAAGGCAGGGCGGGCAGATAGCTTTTGCTGCCCAGCAGGTCGTGTTGTGGGGATGAGCGAAATTGGGCTGCCACGAGGTGCTGACGTGCTGATTTGGGTGGTTTAGTAGCCAAGGGCCCCACAAAAAAAATTTGCCCAGAGCCCTGCGGGCCCTAGGGGTGGCCCACAGCAGCTGTGATGCAGCCCTGCCTGACACCGTGCAGTGTCTGGAGGGCACACACAGGCCTCATGCCCTCCGGGGTTCCAGCTCCTCCAACACGAGCTACGCCCGCCCCTGCCAGGAGCACAGGCCAGGTCTGCGCCCTGGCTCCCTCCTCCTGCAGACCTGGCTTCAGGGGCCTCTCCCGGGACATGAGTTCTGTGACCGCCTCCCCACATTTGCGCTCCAGGAAGGCAAGGCGCGTGTGTGTGTGTGTGTGTGTGTGTGTGTGTGTGTGTGTGTAGAGAGCTGGCCGGAGGGGCGAGTCAGAGTGCGCACCTCCTGGGAGTGCATGAGACAGACTCTTGAGAGGATGGGGGGGAAAGGGAGGGAGGGGCGGGGTGGCCCAGTAAAACAGGACACAGGGGGGAAAATGGGCAGGGCTGGGTGGGCGGGGCTGGGGAGGGGTGAGGCAGGCTGGGAGGGGCTGGGCGTGGTAGGCTGAGGGAGGGGCCAGGCTGAGTTGGGGGTGCTGGGTGGGATGGGGCTGAATGGAGGCACTGGGTGTGGCCTGGGCTGAGTGGGGGGCCTGGGCAGGTCAGGCCTAGGGAAGGCCAGGCAGAGCCGGGCTGAGTAGAGGTGACCTTGGCCGCCAACCCCGGGCCCACTGACCCCCACCCCAGGCACGGCGGGGGTGATGATCTCGCTGAGCCGCATCCTCACCAAGCTGCTGCTGCCTGACGAGCACGCCAGCACGCTCATCTTCTTCCTGGTGTCTGTGGGCCTGGAGCTGCTGTGCTTCCTGCTGCACCTGCTGGTGCGCCGCAGCCGCTTTGTGCTCTACTACGCCGCGCGGCCCCGCGACAGGAGCTGCCGGGCCAGCCTGGGCCGCGGCATCGGCTACCGCGTGCACCACGATGTGGCCACCGGGGACGTCCACTTCGTAAGTGCCTGCCTCGTCCTGGGCGACGCCCGGCTCCCAGCCTCCTCCGTCTGGATCAAGAGCCAGCTGGTGGCCTCTTGGTGTCCTGCTGTGCCGCTGCCCCTCCGCGTGTAGGCTCAGGCTCTGGCTTTCTTCTAAGGTGTTGTGCCTTTGTGGCGCCACACATGCTGTGGTCTAGGGCCCCACCAGTTGCGGTATTCCACGGCTGTGGTCTGAGGCTCTGGCCAGCTGCTATGTCCTGCTACATGGGGTATGCATGGCTCCTGTGCTCCGTGACACCCCATGTTATGTGGAACAAAGTCCGTCCCCTTGGGACAGCCCAGATCCTGTGGGCTGTGGCCCACTCTGCTGGGACAGCCCTCACAGGGGCCCGTCCTGCCGACTCAACCTGACAGTGACTCTCTAGGAAGCTCATACCCTCTTTCACCCCAGCCTAGAGGCAGGGCCCCCACAGCTCCCCCAGGGCAGGACACTGGAGTCGGCGGACGAGGGAGTGAGCAGAAGGCAGACAGGCAGAGGGGGCGGACCAGGGACTCAATTCCTCCGTCTCTTGCTCTGGTGAGGGTGGGGTCCCCAGCACTGACAGCCCCTGCCAGTAGGTGGCCTTGGTACCACGAGGTTAGCAGCCATCTGGGGAGCAGGGGCGCCCTCTGGTGGCGGCAGGGCTGCATAGCCCCCATGCCAGGCAGGCAGGTGTGGAGGCCTGGGGACACTGCAGGGTGAGGTCAGCAGTGCAGGCCTCGTGGAGGCAGGGCAGGGGGAGCCATTGGTTCTTGTCAGTGATGGTCCCCAGCTCTCATCAGCAGAGTAGAACCAGAATGTCACACAGGCATCCATCCAGCCTGGGTCCTTGGCTGGGGACACTGGAGCGAGCTGGAAATGCCATCCCTCATGGAGCCCCCCGGCCCAGGGATGGGCCCAGGACAGAAAAGGACGGGAGGGACACTGGGGACCCCCTTCATGGTCAGGGAGATTTCCCAAAGAGGGGCTTCTGGCTGACCACCTGAAGCAGGAGATGCCAAGACCCACAGGAAGGGTGTCGGGGGCAGAGGGAAAAGCATGTGCCGAGGCTCAGAGGCTAGGAGGAGCCTGGTGTGTTTTGGGGACAAAGCGTTGGAGGCTTCGAAGGGCCCCTGGGCGAGGGGTTGGGGTGCTGTGCTTGGTTTGATCAGAAGCCCATAGGGGGCTCATGGGGGTGGCGAGATGGAATTTGCCACCTCGGAAGAACCTGAGAGGCCTCGGTAGGGTGAGGCAGGAGGGTGTCTGGACACAGCAGGTGCCAACTGAATGCCAGCCTGAGTGTGGCTCCTCCTCTCACTGGACCTGGATGCCTGGCCCTTCCGCTCAAATCCACCCAACACCGTCCTCCCTCCAGGAGCATCAAACCCCAGCCCTGGCCACCGGGTCCCCGAAGGACAGCCCAGTGCATGAGGTGACCGGCAGCGGGGGCGCCTACGTGCGTTTTGACGTGCCCTGGCCGAGAGTCCAGCGCAGCTGGCCCACCTTCAGAGGTGAGGGCGAGCCCCGAGAGCCCTGGGTCCCCGTCGTTCCGTCTGCACTCGCGGGTGGTGCTCAGGCTGGAGGCGGGCAAGGCCCCCCGGGCACCACCTTCTGACCCCCTCGTGCCCCCAGCCCTGCTGCTGCACCGCTACGTGGTGGCGCGGGCCATCTGGGCAGACATGCTGTCCATCGCGGTGACCTACTTCATCACGCTGTGCCTGTTCCCCGGCCTGGAGTCCGAGATCCGCCACTGCATGCTGGGCGAGTGGCTGCCCATCCTCGTCATGGCTGTGTTCAACCTCTCAGACTTCGTGGGCAAGGTGGGCAGAGGCGGCACGTGGTGGGGGCAGCAGACGCCGGGGGCCTGTGGGAGGCCCTGGCCCATCCAGGGAGGGTCCCCAGGCTGGGGATGCGTGTGGCTCCCCGGTGGGGAGGGTGGCAGCCCAGCAATGCCGCCATCCCAGACAGCATGCCCTGGAGGGTGGCCTCTGCGTGGTCCCGCTGGGGAGCTGCGGAGTGTCAGGCGAGGCGCCCACCCTCCTGCCCTGGAGTCAGTCGCTGGTCCTCCGTGGGGGCGAGCACAGGTGCTGGCCACTTGGAGTACCCAGGGCGGGCAGGGGCACCCAGAAATGGCTCGAAGGAACCAGGAGAATCCGGATAGTGTGTCATCTGCTGCGAGTGCCAGGCGGGGGTGGGGGTAGGGCCTGGAGAAAGACCAGAGCTGCTGTCCTGGTGCTCTGGGCAGGCAGGGTGGGCCTTGTCTTAATGAATGAGGCTCAGAGAGGGGGAGCCATCTGCCTGAGGTCGCACAGCTGAACATCCGGGAAGGGAGTCTGTGCTTGGAGAGGGAGCAAGGCTCAGGGAGCTCACATCCTGCGTGCTGCTTCCTGGCTGTGCGAGCTGACAGAGGTGGCCAGATCTCGGGGCCTTGGGGTCCTCGTTTCTCAAACTGGACCAAGGCCCCCCCAAAAAACCTTGCCATGGAATGGAAAGGACCAGGCGCTGCTGTAGCAAGTGGGGGGGGGGGATACCGTGCCTTGTTTCAACAGTTTTTGCTGATTTTTAGGCTGAAAGATGACAGACGCCTAGAGTTTGCCTTGGATGTAATTGAAATCAGTATTTCTCTTTACAAACAAACAATAAAACCAAGTGGGATTTGAGGGTTAGAGCAGGAGAAGGGCAGGGACATGGGCAGGGTGGGCAGAGCCAGGAGGGGCTGGACTGGGGTGGGGTGGGGTGGGGTGGGGCAGGGCTCCCACTGGCCTGGCTCCCACAGATCCTGGCGGCCCTGCCCGTGGCCTGGCGGGGCACCCACCTGCTGGCTTGCTCCTGCCTGCGCGTGGTCTTCATCCCCCTCTTCATCCTGTGCGTCTACCCCAGCGGCACGCCCGCCCTGCGCCACCCCGCCTGGCCCTGCGTCTTCTCCCTGCTCATGGGCGTCAGCAACGGCTACTTCGGCAGCGTGCCCATGATCCTGGCGGCCGGCAAGGTGGGCCCCAAGCAGCGGGAGCTGGCAGGTAAGGCGCGCCCGCAGCCCGCACTCCCTGTGGGGCAGGCAGGTACGTTTGGGCGCCGGGAGTCAAGTCAGCGTCAGGGTGGTCACTTCGTTCGTTCATTCTTTCCACAACTACTTGGTGAGCCCCTCCTGTGTGCCAAGTACTGTCAGCGGGGCTGGGGACACAGTGGGACAAACCAGCGCTCCCAGCACTGTGGGGCTGACACTGCAGAGATGGAGACAGTGGATACGAGGACGAATAGCAAACAGATGTAATGTGTGGGGTGGGGTAAGTGCTGTGCACAAGAACAGAACAATCCGGGGAGGCCTCACCAAGGAGGTGACTTTTGAGCAAAGACCTGGAGGAAGTAGCGAGGGGCCAGCACATGAAGCTGCAAGGGGGCAGCGTCCAAGCAGAAGCCTGTGCAAAGGCCCTGAGGCAGGGGTGGGAGCAGAAGTGGGATGGGGGACAGCAAGGAGAGACTGAGTGGGGACAGGGAGACGAGGGAGGTGCTGCAACCCAGGCCCATGAGGATGGGGCCGCAGAGCTGGGGAAGGGGCTGGATTCCGGATCTGCCTTGACAGTGAGGCCCACAGGGCCACGAATGGGTTGGGAGGTGGGATTGGGGTGGTGGGACCAGGTTTGGGGCCCACTACTCAGGGCAGGAAGGTCAGCATTCCCACTCACTGAGATGGGGGGCGTTGGGTCAGGTTTGGGACACATCTGTTCAGGATGCCCCTGGACGTCCCAGAGTGTCCCCAGTGAGGAAGCCACCGGACACCGGAGACTAGAGAGAAAGGTGGAGGTGCGGGCCGGTGACCTCAGGGAGCAGGAGCACCCGGCCAAGGCAGGCCAGGCCCCGGGGAGCGTGTTTCCGGGAGGACAAGGAGGCCAAATGTTCACCAGGGCTATTGTGAGCTCCCAGGAGCCGGCAGGTGACCCTGCACTTCCCCCCTAAGACGCAGAGGCTGGAGGGCGGCTGCCCCGCACCCCCTCAGGTCAGTCTTGTCCGCAGGGAACACCATGACCGTGTCCTACATGTCGGGGCTGACGCTGGGCTCCGCCGTGGCCTACTTCACCTACAGCCTCACTCGGGACGCCCACGGCAGCTGCCTTGTCACCTCTGCCGCCAACGGCTCAACCCCCACCGGCCTCTGAGCCGGCCCTGCCTCTGCTCCGGGGGGCTGAGGGCATGACCTCGCCCCAGGCCAGAGGCGCCCCCTCCCCGCCTGCAGTGCCTGGGGCCCCAGGCCTCCTGTGCCAATAGCGCCACCCTCTCTGGGTCCACCTGCCGCCACTCCAGCCCCGAGTTCTACCAAGTTCTCTGGAGCCTGGAAGTGTCTCTGTGGCCCAGGGCTCGGCCCAGCAACGTGTTCTGTGTTTGGTGTCACACTCGCTGTCACCCTCCGTCTGTGCAGTGCCCCAGCTCCAGCCAGGCCAGTGCTCTGGGGTCAGACCCATGGCCGGCCCCACGCAGGACAGCAGACCGCCAGCCAGTGACCCCACCCAGGATCTGCTTCCTGTGTCCACAGCGCTGGTCGGGGCACAGCCTGACCCAGCCTCCACCAGGGACCCCTCCCCGTGAACCTCAGGGCCCCCAGAGGAGGGGGCAGTCCCCGGCCTTATGACCTTGGGTCTTTCCCCTGCGACCCCCTGTTCTTAGACACTGGATCTCCGTTAGCCATGAAGGAACCGCAGCCCTGGGGCTGAATGGACTCAGATCATGTCTGCGCCGGCCCCTCGTGTCCACAGTGCAGCGCCCGCCAGAGCAGGCCCGCCCCGCGCCGGGGCCTCCCCGCCCCCCCTCCACCTGCCTGTGATACAGGAGGGAGACAGGTTTGGGGGCTGCAAAGCAGGGCCCCCACCTGGCTGAAGTTGACCCTTGACCTAGGTCTTGATCCCTGTCCAGTGAGGCTCAAAGAGGGACCTGACGTACCCAAGAGTCCCTGGCAAGTAAAGGGGGTCTGGGGGGGGTCACATCAGCTTGGACTCTGCAGAACACCAGCTTGATGAGGTCAGGGCCCTGGGGTGGAGGGATTCCAGGGGTGACCTGCCAAAGACGGCTTTCCCTGGGGGAGGCCAGCCTGCTCTCCACACCCTGGCCCCTGCTATGTCCTGTCCACCTGTCCGTCCACTAACTGTACCGCACTGGCCATTAAAAGACGAAGGCAGAGAGCCTGCCCCACCGCTGCCTCCCGAGGAGTGCTTGTGTGGGTGGGCCGCCATCTCAGAGTCCTGGGAGGACAGGTGTACCCGCGTGGCTGGGACCTCATTTTTCCCATCTGCGAAGTGGGCGGGTGGGTCAGGTACGGGGGCCGCCACATGCCTGGTGTGCCAGGGACAGGTTAGCGTGGAGGGGTTGGGGTGAGGGGAGCTGGAAGCATGTGGGGTTTTTCCAGCACCTTTGTGCTCCTTTGGCCCTTGGGAGGGGAGGGTGGCTGCCTCCAGCCCACTTGAAGGGGGAGAAAAACAAACTGGAAGTGGGAGGCAGCTTGGCTCCAGCCCTTGGGTTCGGCCAGGTCCTAGGAGCTGAAGCCTTTTGGGCTCAAGCCCTAGCTCCTTGCTAATTTGGGCAAATTCCAGGTTGTTCTGTGCCTCATTTTCCCTAAGCAGGGGGGTTGGGTGGGCCCGAGTGCTGCCTGTGTTCCAGTGCAGGTGGCGTCCCTGGGGCCCAGGTGGGCCGAGACAATGCCAGGTGGTACCACATCTGGCCACCAGGTGGCGCCAGCACACCGCTAGCCTTGCGCCTCCGTGTGTGTGTGTGTGTGTGTGTGTGTGTGTGTGTGTGTGTGTTTTGAGGGGGCGGTGCCACCTGAGAGCAGAGCCCCAGCCCTGTAGCTGCCCTCTGCATGTTCGCATTTGTGACGGCCATACCCCCTTCACAACGGAAGTGGCAAAGCCCAGAGCGTCCTCTGCAGCCCATCCACATTGACCAGGGCACGTGCTGAAAGGCCAGCCAGACCCCCACCCCAGCTCCCCCAGGTCCCTGAGGTTCAGGGGTCAGATATGCCATCTCCCCTGCCCACAACTGCAGGGATGCCGCCCCACCCCTCTCTAAGGGAAGACTCAGGGCCACTGTGACCATCAGCATCACTGTCTTCAGAAATAGGCACAGCTGGGAGCGCTCAGCTGCAAGCCCTCCAGCCCCACCCTGACCGAGAGAGAGAGAACTTCTGGAAATGGTGGACATGTTCTGCCCTTTTGCGCATGGGACCTGTGGCTAGTGCAACTGAGAAACTTAACTTTTAATTCTCCTTCATGTAAATTAGCTCCGATTTCAATGGCTGCACGTGGCCAGTGACCTCTGCCCGGCAGTGCCCGAACCACCAACCCCACCTCACCCCCTAAAAGAAATCACTCCAAACAATGGGATTTTTCCAATTAAATCTTTTTCTTTTCTTTTTTTTTTTTTATGAAAAAGATCACACAGAATTTGCCAACAAACAAAATTCCAAAAGAAACTTAAAAAAAAAAAAGGAAAACAATAATCAATAATTCCCCCCCAAAACAAAACCAAAGTCTGGCTTTTCCTTCCCTCGAGATTGTCTGGACGAGGCCTCCCGTGTCCCTGGAAGGCTCGGGGGCTGGTTAAGTGCTTTCTTGGGCCCGAGCAGGACCTTGGGCTCGGGCGGCTCCCTCACCCTCTCTGTCCCTCGCTCAGTCTGCTGTCCCTGACTCCTCAGTCCTGGGGGCTGTACGGGACCCTTGGGCCGCGGTGGGTGTGCTGGGGGCTGGGGAGGCCGGTGAAGCCGGGTGCTAGACACTCACAATCTAACAGGAAATAAAAAATAATATTCTGCACGTCAGAATGTGTTCGCTTTTTTTTTTATAATTTCATAGCTATTTTTTCACAGTTTTAAAAAGTTTATATTTATATATATTTATATATATTTATCTTTATATATATAATTAAAAAGTCGACTCCATTTAAAGGCTTATGATACAGGGGCAGGGCGAGTCTCTCTTGGTACAATAAAACTGTACAGGTTAAGAACTGCCACCTCCCTCCTGAGCGGGGAGGGGCCGGGCGTGGCCAGGCGAGGATTTCAGCACCATTGGGGTTTTCTGTAGTGTGAGGATCTGGGCCAGGAGGGGCCCTCACTGGGCCCTGGGGCATGCAGCCCCTCCATCTGGCGCCTGGCGATGCTCGTGGGCTCCCCCCCTGCCGGGCTCGTTCCCCAAGTCCAGGCCATCCTGAGAGGTTGGGGGCCGGCCCAGCAGGGCACCCAGAGCAGGCCCAGTGTGGTCTTTGAGGCTGGCTGGCGTTGGGCCACTCCACACCGCGGTGGGAGGCCTTGAGGTTGGCTCCGTGCCAACGGTGCCCGGGAGCCCCAGAGCGAGCATCAGTTTGGTTCCTTGGAAGCCCCCCCCACTGAACCCCCAGTCTGCTTGGGCCTGGGGGCACCTGGCCAAGTGCTTACAAGGTGCTGGACAGGAGGCCTGAGGCCAGTCCTGGCCAAGGCCACCTAAGGGGGGACGGCAGAGCCATACCCTGATAGCTGAGAGGAGCCCCTGTCCTGGGGGCACTGAGGGGTTAGGGAAGTCGGGCTGAGACGTGTGCACATGTGTGCACACACGTGCATGCATACGGGCACACACATGTACACACTCACACTCGCCCGGGGCGTCATCACACCTGGCCCCATGCACACACCCACGGGCACACTTGCATGCACACAACGCACGTGGTCCCTGCGCCGTGGCAGTGACAGTGAGGGCCCCGTCGGCCCTCGGGGCGCAAGCAGCCGCAGGGCAGCAGGGCGCGGCAGGCTCAGCAGAGCACGGGCACGCCGTCCGTGGAGAAGATCATGCCCGTGGTGGGCTCGTAGGTGCCCGCGAGGTAGTACAGGCCCTCGCTGTCCTGGTACTTCTTGGTCTTGAGCATCTGCTCGTACTGCTCCAGGCCCACCACCAGGCACTTGTGCGACACCGTCTGCACGTCGTTCTCGTCCACGTGCGAGGACTGGTACAGGGCGCGCTGCGGGCACGAGAGGGTGTCAGGATGGGCGGGGGGCACCCTCCAAGGCCAGAGAGGCCAGAGGCCAAGAGAGACCCGGAGACCAAGGGAGACAAAGACGAAGAGAGACTAACATTGAGAAAGACCCAGAGACTGACAGAGACCAAGAAACAGAGAGACAGAGGCTGAGGACAAGAACAGACAGAGACTGGGAGACTGAGAGACAGAGATAGATGCAGAGACCAGGAGAGATGGGGAACAGGAGCCGGGCAGCTCAGAGTGGCAGAGAGGACAGAGTCACCACCTCCGGCTGCCCCTGCCTAAGCCGCCTGCGAGGCAGTGGCCACCTGCCCATCCGCCTTACCTCCATGAAGTCCTTCCTCTGGCTGGAGACCCGCAGGGCTGCGGGGAGGCTGCGGCCGGATTTCTGGTCCCAGTGCTGTGTAGGGGACAGAAGAGGGGCTGTGGGTGACCCTAGACCCCAGGGCAGGGCTGCCACCACCAGGCAGGCTAGGCGAGGCCCTGGGCCTCCATTCCCCAAGACCACAGACCTAGGGCGGGTGGAAACCCAGCCAGCTCACCTGGCCCTCGTGGAACTGCTTGCCCGGGCTGGTCTCCTCGGGGTGGTAGAACCACTTGACGCGGACCACCATGTTGTTGCCCCACGACTCCCACATGCTCTGGATGCGGCCGATGTAGGGCAGGTTGGGGCGGCCGGCTGACAGGAACACGGCACAGTCCCCAATGCGGATGAGCTCCTTGCCACGCACGATGGCCTTGTAGAAGAGCTTGCGGGCCTTGCCCTTCATGCCGCGCCTCTGCGGGAGCAAGATCCGGCGTGAGGGCGCAGGCTGGGCCCATTCCTGCCTGGGACCCGGTCCCTGGGCCTCTAAGTCAACTGCTATCAACTCAGGGCTTCTGCAGGAGCAGGCAGAAGGGCGGGAGCCCCTTGTCTTGCTCTCACAGGGAAGCCCCTCTCCCATGGCTTTGCGTGCCGGGTCACCCAACCCAAGGGTTCTGCAGCCTGAATCCCTGTTCTAGAGCAGCCTGGGCCCCACTGGAAGCACAGGTATTCCTGCCGCCCCTGCCTGTCCTGCACGGGGGCCTCTGCCCCTCGGCACTGTCCCTGCTCCTCGCTGGGTCCCGCCACTACCCTGCAAGGCAGAGTCAGCCACCAGCGACCTCACTTTGCCAGTAGGGAAAATGAGGCCCGGGGGCAGGTGTGTGTGTGTGAGGCCATGGCCACTGTCCAGGTCCCACTGTGGCTCAGCACCAGAGCACAGGGTGGCACACACGACCCGCAGCCTCCTATGCAGCGGGTGCTGGGGCCGTCCCAAAGCAAAGGCTCGTTCAACGCACCCTTGTCACTCCCTGTGCAGCCCCTGGGTGAAATCACTCTGCTCATGGGGTTTCTGAGGTCAAAAGGGGGTCCTTGTCCCAGAAACAGATGCTAAGATGAGGACTTGGGATGAGAGTGACTTATCTGGATGTGTTCCCAAGAAAAGCGGAAAGGGTCGTGTGGAGGTGGGATGCAGAAGGGCAGATGTCACAGAGCCCTGCTGGGGGCCCAGTGTGAGTCGGCCCCCCAAGTAGCCTAACCAGTGGTAACGGGGGTGTCACACTCACCCCCTCCCCCCAGGGGTGTGGACGAAAGGTTGTCCCTGGGAGAACTTCAGACCCCAGGCGCTGCCTCCAGGTGAGTGCCCAGGCACCTGCAGGACCCAGCCTCAGCCAGGCCTCCTGGTGTATTGGGGGTTTCATTTATTCACTCAACAAACACTTCCTGAGGTGCCCCAGGCAGCTCCCGGACATGCCTGGCTCCACTGTCAACATCCTAGGGGAGAAACTCCTTCGAGAATCAGCCCGAGCAAAGCTCTGCCCTCCCACGGAACCAGCACATTCTCACCTCAAACTAAACTCTAAGACTTACTCCCTTCTCACACTGGCTGCCAGACTCGCAGTCAAATGCTTTACGTAAGCAGGGAACGAGCCCACGTGCTGGTTTCCTACCTTACCCAGCTGTCCCCTGCCTACTTTTCATCTGCTGGATCCCTGATAGTAATGGATTTTTCAATAGCCACACCGCTAATTTCGGTTTGTTTGGTTTTCTTTTTCCTGAGACCAGGTCTCGCTCTGTCACCCCGGCTAGAGGGCAGTGGCATCATCACAGCTCACAGCAACCTCAAACTCCTGGGCTCAAGCAATCCTCCTGCCTCAGTCTCTCCAGTAGCTGGGACTACAGGCATGCACCACAACATCCGGCTAATTTTTCTATTTTTAGTGGAGACGGGGTCTCGCTCTTGCTCAGGCTGGTCTCGAATTCCTGAGCCCAAGGGATCCTCCCACCTTGGCCTCCAAAGTAGCACTGGGATGACAGGTGCGAGCCACCGCACCCGGCCACGTAATTTCTTACATGTGTTCTGTGAACTCAAGTTCTCTTTGGTTCAAGGCACAGAAGAAGCGTGTCCGAGATGGGACGGGCAGCTAAGACTTCCAAGCTCAGGTTGGCCTCTCGGTGACTGCCCCCACCACCCCCAGAGGCTCTTTCAGCCTGCAGCCAGCAAGCCAGGAGGGTTTAAAGTCAGATAATCCTGTGCCCCACAGGGTCCTCAAATTCAAGTGCCCCAGAGGGCACTAAAGGCAGGGCAGCCAGTAAGAAAACAAGAGTTGCAGCTCCAGTGGCCACACGGCCTTCCTGGTCTGCACCCCCTGCCTGACAGAAGAGGAAACACCCCGCTCTAGGGAGCCCCAGTGAGGCCCAGCCTGGGGCAGGCGGAGCTGTTCTCCCACCGTGTGGATTTCCAGCTGCCCATGGGTGGCCAAGGGCGGGCCGCGACAGGCTGCGGGCAAGGATGGAAATCCCAGAACCCATTCAGAATCTTCCTTGACTTCTCCAGCCTTGCGGACTCACCCCACGGAGCCGACACAGAGCAGAGATGCCAGAAGTTTATAAGAGATGTGTTACTAGAGACTCCCAAGCCTCTCACTGTCAACCCCAACTCCGGTGAGAACGGGGGCCTTAGAGAGGTGCAGACCCAGCAGGGCTGTCTGCTCACAGCCACCTCCACCTGCTCTAGATCGGCGCTGTGGGCAAAACTCAGGCTGCCCACCCTGCACACTCAGACTCCCTCCCACACTGGTCCAGCCAGGAGCTCGGCTCTTCCTGCCCAGGGGTATAGAACAGACCATGGGGGCTGTTCTCATTCTCCACATGGAAGCTTCCAGAATAGCTACTGCCAATTTCCTTCACTGAAAAGTACATGTGTACATGTGTGTACATGTGCATACACCTGCATGTATACGCATGTGTGCAGTGTGCATACATATGCATTCATGTACGCGTTGTCCATGTGTGTGAAAGCATGTGTGTGTACATGCATGTGAGTGTGTTCATGTGTGCATCTGGGTGGTAGACGGCCACAGGGTGGGCTGGGACGGCTCCTTCTGGACGACCTACCCCTGACTGTAGGGTGGACATGGGACCCAGGCCTGCCAAACAGAACTTTCTGTTCTCCAGGCCGTGCCAATGGGCTCAGAGTGGGCACATGACCCGACCTTGGCCTTCTGCTGGGACTGCCATGCTGGGGGACAAGAGCCTGGAGCAGGCTGCCATGTGAAGCTAAAGGGTGGCTAGAGACAAAGGGACTGCAATGAGAAACAGGCCGTCTGGCCAAGAGGACTAGAAAGACCCTTTCGAGTGGTCCCTGATCCCCGCGGGAGGGGTCTGTTGGTCCTTGCACGTGGTCGTCATTTGGGTTCCATGTGAGGGTGCTTCTGGGTCCCGAGCCCATAGGGCAGGGCTGCTCTGTGAAGGTCACAGGCTTTGGAGTCAGACAGACCTGGTGGCCTTGGGCACCCTGAAACTCAGTGTACTCATCTGTAAAATGGGAGGCCAGCCCTCTACCCTGGGGTTGCTGGGCAGTTATGAGGGGCAGGGAGGCCCAACATGGAGCAGTCAGCCTACCAGGGAAAGACGAGGCCTCCAGACCCCAGCCCCACCGGGACACCCCAGCTACCTGGGTGGGTTTGCCGAACCACTTCCAGAGCTGCCGGGCTGGCAGGAAGGCAGCGATCTTGGGCCGGTTCTCCACGGACGGAAGGCGCTGCCGCTTGGCCAGCTCCTTGGTGGTAGGGAGGTGGACGCCCTCCCTCTTCTTGGGCCGGCTCTTGGCCCCGGCCTGAGCCTTGGGCTGCAGTGGCTGTGGGGGCTGCGGTGGGGGTGCCTGGGGCTGGGGTGCAGCCGCCTTCTTGCCCGGGGAGTGGGCCGAGGAGCGCGCCTTGCCCGCCTGCTTGGCTGCCTTGGCGGGGAGCGCCGGCGGGGTGGAGGGCCCAGCCGCAGGGGCAGGAGCTGCCTCGTCGTCCGAGCTGCAGGAAGAGTCCTCGTCTGTGGTGGAGGAGGAGGAGGATGAGGAGGAGGAGGAGGAGGAGGAAGAGGAGGAAGAGGAAGAGGAAGAAGAGGAGGAGGAGGAGGAAGAGGAGGAAGAGGAAGATGAAGAAGAAGAAGAGGAAGAGGAAGAAGAGGAGGAGGAGGAAGAAGAAGAGGAGGAGGAGGAGGAGGAGGAGGCAGGGGAGGATGCCCTGGAGCTGGAGGCGCTGCAGTTGCGGCCCCCGGCGCTGCGGCCTCCGTCCCCGTTCTTGTCGCCGTCCTCCTCGCCTTCCGTCTCTGACCCGCTGCTGCTGCTGCTGCTGCTGCTGCCACTGCCGCTCTCCGACTCCTCAGCCCCGTCCTGCTCGGCCTGGGCCTTGTCCGGGCTCTTGGGGTTCCCAGAGTCCTCAAACGCAAGCCCTGCCCCGGACTCCGGAGCCAAGTCCCCATCCCCGGCCTTGGGCCAGGTGGTCTTGGGCTCGCCGCCTCCCGCCGCTGGGGGATAGCCGCCCAGGCTCAGCAGGCCCTTGGGCTCCTGCCAGGCCCCTGCCCCCGGATCCTCGCGGAGCAGAAGGGCCTCTTTGGCCTTCTTGCTTTTGGGCGACATGACCCCCTCGTGGTCCAGTTTGACGAGCAGCTCAGCCTCTTCCCCCGGCCTGCGAGGGCCCTTGGCGCCCGACTCCTCAGCAGCCCGCGCCTTCTTGGGCTTGGGGCGGGTGGCGGGCATGGTTATGAGGGGGGCAGCGGGGGGCGCCGGCAGCTCCCCAAAGGGCTCAGGAGCTGGGCCACTGGCAAAGGTGGGCGGCACAGGGCTGGGCTGTGGGGCTGCCACGCGGGCCTTGGGGGCTTTGGCCCGCTTGTCCACAGGCTCTGGGGGGCTCTTCTTGGAACTTGGGGTGCTGCTCGGCTCCAGGGCCAAAGGGGTACTGGGGACCTCATCCATTGAGCCCCCTTCCTCCAGGACAGCAGCTCTGTCTGGAAAAGAGAAAAAGAAAACAGATTTGAGGCTGGGCAGGGGCCGCTGCCAGCCTGGTGGGAGACCAGCCGCAGCTCAGTCAGAAAGGCTGGGCGCAGTCCTGGCTCTACCAAGTCCGGCGTGGGGACCCGGCTCTGTGCCCTCCCTGGCCCCGTCAGGGGCCTCTGCAACAACCATCTATGTCTACATTGTGCTGCCCCACATGGGTCCTCGAAGCTTCAGCTTTCAGCATGAAGCCCTTTTCTCTGGATTCCAGAGGGAAATGCACCCAGGTTGAATCTCGGCCCTGCCTATCTCTGCCTATGTCCTACCATGTCAACCGGTGAGAATGCCCCGTGGGGCAGAGTTTCTGCAGCGATGGGGTGTGGTTACCTGTGTGGGTCCCCGGCCCTGTATGTGGACGCCTGGAGGAGCCTCGCCCCCACCCCATCACCGCCCCATGCCTCGAGCCTGGTCAGGCAGGGCCTGGGCCAACCTACCGGCCTTGGCTTTGGTGTTGGGTTTCCGCCCGCGCCCTCGCGCCTTGGTTCCCGGCTCCTCTGACCCTGTCGTGCCCCCATCTTTGCCTTCCCCGGTGTCTTTGCTGGTCTTCCGGCTTCGGCGCTTGGCGCTCGGCACCAGGAGGGCCGGCGACGGCTCGGCACCTGTGGGGTACAGCGCACAGCGGCTCAGGCCTGGGTTTCTGCAGACAACGCCGTGTGGTCGGTCCCAGGAGAGCTCCCCTTCCGGCGCATAAGATGCTCAGCAAGGCATTCCCCCCCCCAACCCGCCCCAGGAATGAGCGAATTGAAGTGCTTTGTGGACTCAGAGGGGCTGAACATAGATGCTGACTTTTGTCGTTTTTATGACCCACTTAGGAAATGTTCAAAACCTGTGATGTTACCAACTCTGTAAATTCGGCAGTGCTGGGTCCACGTCCTGCCTCTGCCTGTCATTATGGTGGGCCCTGGGTAAGTCATGAACCTCTTGGAAGCCCAGCTTTGTCCCTGGCCAAAGGGGCGCTGAGGCAGGAAGTCCACACTGCCGCGGCCGCTCCGAGCCTTAAACTGTCTGTCACCATCCTCGATCAGCCCCATGGGCCATGGACACAGGACCTGGGAGCCCTGAGACCCTGTCTCCCCAGCCCCGTTCCAGGCACCCCACCCATGATTTCTGCCATTTCTGTCCGCTGTGGTCCACGTGGCAGACAGAGCCCAGGGCTGAGCTCAGGGGGTGAGGGCCTGGGTGGGCAGCAGGAACCCCGGGTGTCACGGGCCCGTTACTCACACTGGATCTTATAGTCGGGAGGCAGGAGGCGGATGTGCGAGAGGGGGATCCTCCCTGTGTCTCCGTCATCAAACTCCACGGTGATCAGGTCCCCGTCATCCTCCAGGTCCAGTAACCCTGTCAGAGGAAGGACAGCTCGGGGCAGGTCCTTGGACCTCCAGGTCCCTGGTGGGGTGCCGGGGGTGGCAGGGACGGCCGAAACCAGCCCATAAACAGCCCTAGTCTCTAAGGCACAGCAGTGGGATGTCGGTGGTGGGTATACAGTGGTGCAGAATGTGAGCTTCAGAGCCAGGCAGTCCAGGTGGGAGTACTGGCTCTCCCACTTCCAGCTAACTTTGGGTGACCAACAGCGGATCACGCAGGCCTGTGCCCGCTCACACCCAAGACATTGGCAGAAACAATGATAAAGGAAGAGCACCGGCCCTGAAGGACGCAGGACAGGTGGGAGGTGGGAGGGCTGGGGTAGGAGAGACATCAAGACATCAGCATGGACACGCAGGAGCTGACTGTGGTCTCCTGGAAAGAGGCGACGCCAACAAGAAAGAAGCAGTTCTCCCAAGAGAACCCTGCCAAGGCTCAGCCCAAGAGGCACCAGGCACCTCTGGAGGCCAGAGTATAGGGGACCCTGACACTCAACAGGCTGAGGGTTGCAAGGCCAGCAACGGCTGGGAGGTTGCCCTTAGAAGAGGCTCCGGACTGAAGGATGCTAGGCATAGGTGGGGAGGGCAGGTGGTCCCCACACCAGAACCAGTGCTTAACAGGCAACTCCATACACTGAAGGGGGACACCCCAGGCCTCTTCCCAAATGCCAGATGCTAAGCCTCTGGCCCCAGGGACATGAGGACTCTGACAGCTGAAGGGAAAAGACCTCCACATGCAGGTATTTGGGGGCTCCACAAATCATTCCTGCCCACCCGTGGTGACAAGGGCTCACTCAAGCACAGAGCTTACAATCAGCTCCATGACAACTCTTCACTATGGGTCACCAAGGCCGTGAGTGGTCTCTGATGAAAGGAAGAGCCCTGAGCTAACGAACAGAAGGCAGGGAGCTCCCAGAAGACATAGGGAGCTCACAAAATCTAACATGAAAAAAATCCTCTCAGAAATTTTAAATAAGATAATGTGTTGATGAAACAAAGTTCTTTTTAAAAGGAATATTCAGAGAATAAAAAGAATTCAAGAATTTTTTAAATGATAGCAGAAACTTTTAAAATTCAAGAGAACAGAAGGAGTTAGAAGATAAAGTGGAGGAACTCTCCCAGGAAGTTGAACAAAATAAGGAAAGAGACAATAATAGAAATAAAGATTCAAACATGCGGGGCACCAGACCAGCATGAGTTCCAGGAAAAACAGATGATGCATGAGGGACGTCATCGGTGCAGTACACAATACAAGCAAAGCTTCCAGGACTGAAGGATGCTGCTTTGAAATCCAAGGCCCCCTTCCCAGATACCCAGCATGATGAACACATACAGACAACCACACGGAATTCCAGATCTAGGGATAATGAGAAGATCCTAAAAGTTTCCAGAGGAGAAAAAAAACACATCTCCTACAAAGATCTAGGAATCCACATGGCATTGAACTTCTCAAACGACACTGGAGGCTAGATAAAAATGGAACAATGACCCTGAAACGGTGAAAGGACACTATTATTTCCAATCTAGGATTTATACCCAGCTCAACTATCTGTAAGGGATGCGGGTAAAGAGATCACAGACTTGAGGACTGGAGAAATTCACCTCCCACAGCTCCTGCTCAGGAAGTTACTGAAAGATCTTCTGCTAAAACAAGGGAACGAACATGAACCAAGAAAGAGAAAGACATGGGATGTGACATGGGAGGAAGCAAAGGGGTTCTCAGAACGATGGCAGGAGGAGGGCCCGAGAATCCAAGAATGACACGGTGAGGCAGGCGTAGAAAGCAGCTAACCCTCACAGTACTGGAGGACAGAACGCTCCCAGAAATCTGAATCCAAGACAGATTTTTAGCATCTTAATGGGATTTTTAAGAATTTCAAAGATAAATTAGTGACTAAAAATGAAAAAAATAAATCTTCCTGGCAGAGTTCCTACGGCTCAGATTGTACCAGACATCCACTGTTTGTCAGCCCAGCACCCGTGTCCACCTTCTAGGCATGTCTGTATGATAGCCAAGGGGTGGACTGTATTTGGCATGTGGGTGTTTTTTATTTATTTCATTTTATTTTTTGGTCTAACCAACATCCGTACTCCCATCTTCCCGATGTGTTGGTTTTACAGTAGCTGAGGGGTGGATCGTTTGAGTATCTGTTCTTTTTTTCTGACATACACGCCTATCCTACCTGCCATTTTGTCTGCCCAGCTTCCATTCTCTTATTCTGCAAACAACATCCCAACTTTCCTGGGGAAGCCACCGTCCCCATCCCTTTCCCTCCACATGGAGAAGAATGCTCACCTCACTCCTCAGCTTGAGGGATGAGAATGTGACCCAGGCCTGGCTGATCAGACTTACAGTGGCAGCTCAAGGAAAACTAGGCGGCCCAAGGCAGGTCACCCTGACGCTTGTGTGATAAAACCCAGGGCGCGGGACATTCTCCAATGATGAGACTTGTTAAGATGGGAAAGCACTAGCATGAAGCCAGCACAGATGGCAGCATCGCTGACGGATACTGAGAGCGCACGTCCAGAAGACACTATCTGGATGGCACCTGGATCCAACCACACCCCTAAGGACCCTACAGTTCTGTCACGTAAGCCTACAAGTCTCTACGTTGAAGCCAGTTAGAGTTCCATGTTGACACGTCTGGGGACAGGGCCCGGGGGGAGAGCACGTCTCACCTCGGACCACAGTGCCCGGGTAGAGACAACGGTACTGCTGGCTCCAGTAGGCTGCGATCCTGGTCCCTTGTGGCAGGAAGCGAGTAGAGGCCGGCCTCACGTCGATGATCTGGGACAGCATGGGATTTAGTGCCAGGCACACAGCTGTGGCCACAGCCCTTGACGCCCCCACCCCCAGCCTCCGGGGGCCCCACCCCCCATCTCACCGCCTCCTGCAGCAACTGCTCCAGACAGTAGATGTGGGGCCGGTTGCCGCGCTCGCCCTCCACCACCACACGGTATCTACGAGGCCAGGCAAACGTGCTGTGCAGGGCAGAGGCTGGAGACCTCCCCAGAGGGACCCCAGCCCCACCACTGCCGGCTTTGCCTCCCAGGCCACTGGGACGTGGCACCAGGACTCGAAGATTCACTGACTTTGCTATGTGAACATGGCCACATTCTCTCCCCTTCTGGGCTCGGTTTCCTCATCAGCACGCTCGGCCGGTCCAAGCCAGATCCCAGGAGAGGCCAACATGCTCTCTCTCGGCCCACCGCGGGCAGGGCCTTGGGGTACATGGGCCTGCCCATCTGTTCTGAGCCAGCTATAGCAGGGGAAGCCACAGCCTGGGGGGCAGGGGGAAGCACAGAGGTGGCTCCGCACAGGCCAGCGCCTGACTCACATGTCTGGCGAGTGCACCGTGTGCACGTGCCCCGCGTACAGCAGCTTGTCGTCCATGGGGATGAGCACCCGCAGGCCATCCTTCAGCTCATCCTTGTCGATGATGCAGGAGCGAGGGGCTGCAGGAGGTCAGGTGTGAGGCAGGGCCGGGCAGGCATGGGACCCTGGGTGGTCTGGCAGTACTCAGACATGTGCACCCGTGTCTGCCCTAGCGCGCCCACGGGAGTGTGCAGGCCCCTCTGCCCGCCCCCGTCCATCCCCGCCCCAATGGCCAGCACCCTCTGTGCCAGCACACCAAGTTCTGGGGCATCGGCACACCCCATCCACCCCCACCTAGGCCAGCATCCCCCACCGTGACGTCCAACACTGCTATCACGGCCCCAGCCAAGCCTCAGGGACGTTCCACGTGCTTTTTCTCTTTCTGGTGGAAACCAGGCCCCCCACCCCCCGGGACGGGCTGTCAGCACCCACCTGCGCCCTGCAGCCCCTCTCTCCCTCACCCCTCCCCCTTGTTCTTCATCTGCTCCTTCCCGACGGGGCCTTCGACCTGGCCCCTCCCCATCTAAACCACTATTAAAAGACCAGAACAGTCTGGACAGCTCGAAGGGCAGATGGAATGCCAGGCCCACTATGTGCCCTCTGTGCCCATGCACGGCCTCGTGGCAGAGTTGGCCTCCCATGCCTTGGCACTGGGCTTGGCTGTGTGACTCTCCAGGGCAGAAGGGCCCAAAGGTTGATCTGGGCAGCGGCCTTCTGAGGCCCCTGGGTCCTGCCTCCCGTAGAGAGCCTCTGGCAGCATGGCCGGAGACCATGGCCCGGCACATGGATGGCATGTGGAGAGAGGACGGCGGAACGGGTCAGCCGAGCCCGGCTGGGCTCAGGACAGCCACCCAGCAGCCCTGGGACGTGCGGCACCAGCTGCTGACCACCAGCTCAATGACACACACCAGGGTCACACCTCCTCTTGCTCTGCCTCCGCGTGTGCATCACACCCGTGGGTCTCAGTGCTTCCTGGACGTGGCCTCGCTGGATGTCCTCCAGGCACCCCAAACTCCAACCAGCAAAGCCCGGCGTGTGACCCCATGACCCTGGTCTCAGGGACAGCTCCTCACCCACCTCCAGTCTTCACCCTTCCCCTCCCCAACCTGCCCACACAGCCCCCCACATCCCACCCACCCACTCTCCTTCCCAATGCTCTTGTCTGCCCCCTGCTGTCCTCACGAAGCCAGGGATCACCACCAGCTCGCGCCTGGATGGTGACAGCCTCATAACTGGACTCCCAGCCACCCTTGGGGCCTTCGGTTCACTCTCTATGCAATGGACAGCTCATCTTAAAACCAACCCAACTGCATCACTCCCCCACTTACTCCACCACCTCAGAGAGCTTTTTATTTTCCTTAGAGTGAACACCCAGCTCCTAACCTAGGCCCACAAGACTCTACCTCTGCCTCTGCCTCCTCCCTGGCCCCAAGGCTGCTCTCTTGCCACCCTCGCCCCAGCTATTTAAGCCAGAGCCAAACTGGCCTCCTTTCCGCAGACCTCAGGGCCTTTGCACATGCTGTTCCCAGCCTACACCCCTCTGCTAGCTCAGCCCCTCCCTTGTCAGGCCAGGCTTAGAGCTACCTTCCCCAGGGGCCTCCTGCGGCCCCTCTCCACACACAGCAGGGACACTTACCTGGAGTCAGTGGCCGTTCCACGACCCCGCCACGTGGCAGGTGTTCATCCTCAGAGAAGCTGGAGTCCTGGTTGGGCTCAAAGTCTTCCTCAGCCGCCATGCTCTCCATCAACTTGCTCACAGCACCTCCCTTTCCCCGGTTCTGGGGACACAGCATGGCAAAAAAGTAGCTTAGGATGTCGCAGAGGGGTCCTGCCTGGCGGGGGACCCTCCCTGGAAACCCAGAGCCACAATGAGGCCCCAGGGTGTCAGCCATGTGCGGAGGGGCCCCAGTTGGGTGCACCCCAGAGGCCAGAGGGAGGATAAAATGGGCCTGGAAACTGGCTGGCCGGGGCCTGCACATACTCAGGGCAGTACTCAGTACAGGACTTAAGTTTGTCACCACGACAAATGCCTCAGTTCCCTCCTTAGAGAAACTGAGGCAGCATCTCCAGCTAGGCACAATGGGTTGGAGGAAAAACAGCTTGTGCAGGGTCTAGCAGGCGTGGGGAACAGGCACGCCCAGGCATGCTCCCACCTGCCAAGTGAGCAAAGAAATTTGCCCACGCCCGGGGCGAGCTGGAGCTAAGCTGGGGGCTCCTGTCGCCTGGCCCGACAGGTCTCACGGTCACCTGTCAGGTGTCCCCCACCCCTGCTAAGGTGGGTGCCTCCTGAGAATCGGGGCCAAGTCCCACGTATCTCATTCTCCTCAGGGCATGGGGACTGCAGCCAGGTCACCTCGCCTCCCTGAACCTTGGCTGCAGGGAGGGTAAACACAGCATGGCAGGCAGAGACCTCCCTCCGGCCTCAGGAGCACAGAGAGGGCGTGATGGACTCGGGGTGTGGCATCCCCTTGTGCCTGGGCACAAGCCTCACCTCCTTCTTCACCTCTTTCCCTTTGGCCTTGGCCTTGTTCCTCTTGGCAGCGGCCAGGGAGCTGGCGTGAGGGGCCCTGGCCTCGGAGGGCAGGGCGGGAGTGCGGGGCGGTGGCAGCGCCGCTCCTGGACTGGCCTCCTTCCCTTTCTTCTTCTAGAGAAGAAGCAGCAGAGGGAGCCCTCAGGGGGCCAGCAAGGGGGGAGGCAGGACCCCCCAGCCAGCCTGCCCCCCACTCGCTCGCCCCCCAAGTTCTGTGTGACCCTCCCCGGAGGAATGGAACAACCCCTCCTCTCCCTGAAGGTGTTTTTGTTTTGAATCTTAATTACTTTATTACTACTATGTATATCTTGTTGCCCCCTCAAAAAAGACAAGGCTGAAATGCATGTGTGTGCGAGTTCCTCTCCAACCACCCTCCTACCAACCCCACAGAGGCAGAGCAACAGCATGGTGCACCTTCCAGAACTTCCCACAACCACATACAACCGTGCCAATACGAAGGCTATGCAGACACATGTAGGCAAATATGGTACTTCTTTTTAAACACGGGTGGACATTTACCAAAAGTTCTGCTTTGCGACATTTCCCCCCACATACTGATCTACATAGAGGTAGCTTCGTTTCTGTTTTGTAACAGCTGCTCACTGAGCCATGGCGTGGGGGAAACCACCCCCACGAGGGGCTTGCAGGCCGCCTCCACCTCTTCATTCTTTCAAGAGATGCCACAAAAAAACCAAAACAACAACAACAAAAAAAAACAATCTTACCAATTAGTTTGATAGGATATACTCCTGGAAGGGGCATGGGAAGCCGTCTGGCTACGGCCTGAGTGGCTACCAGAATGTCCCCTACTGCCCCTGGCCCCAGCAGCGAGGGGAGAGCTCTATCCAGCC
Source organism: Avahi laniger (assembly GCA_963575035.1). NCBI lineage: Eukaryota > Metazoa > Chordata > Mammalia > Primates > Indriidae > Avahi > Avahi laniger. Next base: position 31,847 of record CAUYSK010009005.1, read on the forward strand.
CGGCTCAAAGGTCTCCCCGGCTCAGCACGGAGACGTGAGTGCCCCTCCCCTTGCTAGTGGGAGGTGGGGGGTGAGGGGTGGGAACTGGCCCAAACCTTTTAAAAGCAGGCATCGTGGACAGATTCATTTATCAGAGCAAAGAAGCGGAAACAACCTTGGTGTCCAGCAACCTGTCACAGAATCTCTGGGGTGTCGACACACACAGTTACACGCTTTTATCACCACGGCTAGTGTGGGGTTCTGAACCAGAGCCGATGGCACAGGCTACCGAAAATGATGACACTGTGTGTGAAAGGCAGGGCTCGAAACTGCAGCTGGCAGAATCCAGAGGTTAGGGTTTGGGGGCAGATCACACAACTATACTTTTTAAAAGGGACATATCTGACACAAATGACCAAGGCCAGGGGAGGTGGAAAACCAAGAAAGAGAAAAAAATAATAATGGGCAAATGTTACCAAGACAACAACAGAAGTCACAACATCTGTATCAAATATGGGATTCAAAGCAAACAGCATTAAAAGGGGCAAAAAAGGACGTGTTCTGGAGATAAAAGGGTTATAGTTTAATCCCCATTTTGGGGAAAAAAATATATATATACATCATATTTTCTTGTTTCTGTTGCACAGTTTAACCTTGTTCACATTTCTGAAATCAGAGGCATCTAAGGGCCGGGGGAACATTAGTGGTTACGTTTCCGTGACCTCTGCCGTCTGTTACTGAATAGCTCATCCTGTGGCGCACATCTATGCAGCTGGGGACAAGGAAAGGAAATGACAGCCAAAAAAAAAGTCTGAGTGGATCTTTCTGTTCTTCCTTTTCTTTATCCTCCAAATTACTGCTAGAATCAAATAAAACCAATAACTATTTCTTTCCCTTTGAACAGAAAACCCATTTCTGGGAGGCCCCCTGCTCCTCCTTCTACTTTTTTTTTTTTTTTTTAAATAAGAAAATAATTTCCATGGCCGGGCGCGCTGGCTCACGCTTGAAATCCTAGAACTTTGGGAGGCCGAGGTGGGAGGATCGCTTGAGGTCAGGAGTTCGAGACCAGCCTGAACAAGAGCAAGACCCCACCTCTGCCAAAAATAGAAAACATTAGCCAGGCATAGTGGCACATGCCTATAATCCCAGCTACTCAGGAGGCTGAGGCAGGAGGATCTCTTGAGCCCAGGAGTTTGAGGTTGCTGTGAGCTAGGCTGACACCACGGCACTCTAGCCCAGGCAACAGAGTAAGACTCTGTCTTGAAAAAAAAAAAGAAAGAAAGAAAAGAACTTCCAATGTGACAGAAGCTCTTTACACAAGACAGAGGCGTTCACTGCTTTGGTAATTATGATGGCAAAATACCATCATCACTCAAACCACCAAGCCAGCAGGGTCAGTGGCAGAAGATGGTACCAACCACAGGATGTGGGATGTCATTCAGCCACGTACCAACACTGATAAAAAATAAAAAGTAAGGTAAAAGCTCATCACATGTGGACATGCGCATGATAAAATACAGACTGCACAAAGTCTAAAAAGCAGGATACAGTAGCCCCTTCCTTATCCGAGGTTTCACTTTCTGTGGTTTCAGTTACCCATAGTCTGAAAATATTAAATGGAAAATTCCAGAAATAAACAATTCATAAGTTTTAAATTGCACGCCGTTCTGAGCAGCATGATGAAATCTTGGGCTGGCCCTCTCAGGACGTGACTCATCCCTTTGTCCAGCGCGTCCACTACCCGCCTGTTAGTCACTCGGCGGCGGTCTTGGTTATCAGATTGACTGTCGCGGTATTGCA